>VYXC01002302.1:46021-81484 GCA_013397175.1 Platysteira castanea
GCTGGTGCTGGTGCTGGTGCTGGGGCTGGGGCTGGGGCTGGTGCTGGTGCTGGTGGTACCACCAGATGCTTTCCTTATGAGGGTCGATGCTCTGAGCCCAGCTTTGCAGCCCCACAAGCTGCTCAGCTGACGTCAGTTTGGGTTAGAGAGCAGTGCTTTATCCTTTAAACATATTTATCTCTCTGTTAAAAGGCGGGGGATGCAGAGGTTGCAAATTAATCCCACTGAGGTTTAATCCGCCCAGACCGTCAGCATTTTTATTTTCTTTGGACTGGGAGGTCGTAAATCCTTCTGCTGTGGGTGTCTTCTGCCACGTGCAGAGACTTGCAGGCAGAATCCTGCACGGCTCCACAAACAACTGCTGGCCCGCAGTTGTAACACAAAGATGGGTCTGACATAAATAACCTGCAATAAACAGAATAAATGAATGGCCTGTAATGAGCAGATGGGGCTGCTGGGCCGAGCACGAGCATGCCCACCACTCCTGAGGAGCAGCTCTGCTGGCTGGGCAGGTATCAGCAAGGTGGGGAGATGCACCAGCATCTCGGGGCCTTGGAAAACCTTGAGCTGCTGTTTCTGATCATCCACCTGGCTGGGTTTTCACGCCGAGGTTTTTCTCTGGAGTCCTGGAGTTGCTGACAAGATAGAAACAGCTCAGTTGTGGACACTGGGCCACACCAAGGATGCCTTGTTGACGCAGATGATATTTTTGGTGCCAGCTTCTGGCAATAGTCTGCCATTCCCATCCCTGGCAAGGTGGAAGGCAGATGCAGAGGACTCACCCATCCTGGTGCTGGGCTGCCCTGCTCCTACAAGCTGGCAGAGGAATGGCTTTGGTGATTGCCAGGGGTTATCTCTGAGTAGTCCTGCTGATAAGGTAGAACCCAGAAAGTGAGATGCTCAGCCTTGCTAGCTGTCCCCAGAGCCCGAAACTAAGTCGTGGCACTACCAATTCCTGCCCTGCTTAATGCAGCACAAATCTAGGCCAAAGAATAAATATACATATCCCTTTGATTCCAGAGAGTCAGTAATGAGTTAACCCCTCCAGGGTAAACAGAGTGGCTGAAATTTACTCCTCTAACTTTACTCTCTGACTTTCTTTTTCATTTCAACAGTGAGGAGCTAAACAGGATGAGCAAGAAAAGCTTGGCAAGAAGCCATGCAATTGGAGAGGGATAGCTGAGCGGATTTGTGAGGTGAGGAAGGGCTCAGCCTCTCTGAGCTCTCCTTGCACGTTTCATCACCAGCAGATCACCAGGTTTTGAACTTCACTCAGCGCAGTGAGGAGGACCTGGTGAGGAGAATCTCCTGCATCTCTGCCCTTTGGCAGCTGTGCCCAGCTCAGAGCCCCCCAGGCCAGATGTGGCCTCTTTCCACCAATGGCTGTCACAGGGTCACTTTCCTCCCCTCCTGTGTCTGAACCCCCAAACCACAGCACGTGCTCGATTCCTGGAGTAAAATCTGGCACTGGCAGTGCTCTGAGCCAGCAGAAGCTGAGAAAAAACCCCAACACAGCAGATCTCCTGCAAACCCAGCAAGCCCAGCAAACAGAGGGCTGGAGCTTGGCTGTGCTGCGAGACTTTATTGCAATCTCTACGGTCACAGAGGGTGGGCAGAAATCCCAGCACTGCATCTAAAAGCATTAAATCAGTGTGGAACGGGGGGACAGGAGACATTTTTAAGGAGGGCAACCCTCACACAAAGCCTGTGCCCTCAGGCAGGTGGGACTGGGCGGCTCCTCCATCCTGGGGCAGCACATGGATGGATTCGTGGATGGATTCATGGATGGAATCATGGATGGATTCATGGATGGATTTTTGGATGGATTCAATCAATGGATTCATAGATGGATTCAATCAATGGATTCATGGATGGATTTTTGGATGGATTCAATCAGTGGATTCAATCAATGGATTCATAGAAGGATTCATGTATGGATTCATGTATGGTTCATAGATGAATTAGTGGATGGATTCATGGATGGATTTCTAGATTGATTAATGGATGGATTCAATCAGTGGATTAATGGATGGATTCATGAATGGATTTCATAGATGGATTCATGGATGGATTAATGGATGGATTAAGGGATTCATAAATGGATTCATGAATGGATACAATCAATGGATTCACGGATGGATTCGTGGATGGATTCTCGGATGGATTCACAGGTTTTCCTCCATCAGGGCCACCATGCGGCTGTACATGCGCTGCGGGGCGTTCAGGCCCCAGAGGTGGTCGAAGTGGTTCCAGTCGGGGAAGTGCTCTTGGTGGACGATGTTGGCGAGGCGGGGCAGCAAACGCTGGATCTCCTTGGGGGGACTCACCCAGTCGTGCCCCCCGCTCCACAGGGCCACGGGCACCCTCATGGCTTCGATGGTGTAGAAGGGCGGCGTCAGCTGGGAAGGGCACAAACACTGCTGTTATCTGGGGGCTCTGATGGATGGGGTGTGATCCCCGTCCCAATCCCAGCCGGCCCCATCCCATTCACCTGGTTGTACTTCTCCAGGTTTCTCAGCCCGTAGTTGAACTGCTTGAAGTGCCCAGTTTTGGCAGTCTGGAAGGCAGAGGCAAAGGGTTACTGCAGGTAATGCCCTGGACAGCCCCCTCGACAGCTGTGGCTTTTGAGACACCTCAGTGCAGCAGCCTAAAAATCCCTTTTATCTCTTGGCTTTGATACTACCTCCTTACCTGCCTCCAGGGGAATGAAGCAGCATTTGAAAATACCGTGTTCACAGATTAAAAGAAAAAAAAGTTAAAGTAGTTATAAAATCAGAGTCTCTACCTGTCCCCAGTGCAGAAGATTTTTTACTGATGTATAGTCTGGAAAATGAGATAGGTATACATCCAGTCGGCTCTACAGGAAAAAGAAAGTATTTTCAAAGTGAGTTGGGAAGGATGAAAATCTGCCTGGGCAAAAAACCCCAAAAATTCTCTCTTAAAACTGCAGCATAAAAGGTATATGCTCTTTATTCTTAAGCAGCTTTATTCTGCTCAGAGCTAGAAGTAGCTTTCAAAGGTGAGGCACTTAATCAGTATTTTAGAGTGGAAATACACCTGGTCCTTTGGTTGTTTTCTTCTGTAAATTTGTTGCATGTCAGCCAAGAATGAGGTAGGAGTTTCCTTTCCCCAAGGGACGAGACCACAAGTGATTCCCTCTTACCAAAGACTCCGTTAGGTTTAACACCCCGACACCACTGCAGGAAATCTCCAAATAAGCACTGCCTTTCACACCTTATTCTGGGGGTTCACACTCATTCTTGTGTCTCATTAACTGTCTCCAGGAAAACCAGAGAGGGTTGTGACCTGGACGGAGAGCCCAGTGCACTCACCACATTCAGGTTCTTCCAGTCGTACCCTCCGACGGAGAAGATCTCGTTGGCACACAGTTCGGCTGCCAGCGGGTTGCTGCACTTCGCAACCAGGTCCAACTTCTCCTTCCTGTCCACCAGAACCAGCTCTCTGGTTCCAAACCGATCCTGCGAGAGCACGAGGAAATGTTAGGAATGATGTCAGGAGCTCCAACGCCCACCACAGGTGCGGGATCAGTGCACAGTGGCAATGCGGGGGACAGGAGGTGCCAAAAACCCCTGGATTTCGGGAGTAACAACATACAGACCCTTGATGTACCTTGAGCAGCGTGTCTGGCAGAAAGAATAACCTTAGCACAGGGCCCCGGGCATGGTGGAAGGTGTACAGAGGAGACAGGGCAAAGAAGAGTTTGATTTTCTCAGCCAGGTGTGGCAAGCTGGAAAACGCTATGAAACCTGGAAAGCAGCACGAGCTCACAACGAGAACCCCAGCTCACCCCAGACCTTGTGTCTGAGGTGCAGGGTTTGAACAAAAGCCGCTCCTGGATGCCAGCACAGCCCGGGATAGATGGGCAGGACGTGGCAAACCCCTGCCAAGCAGCCTCCGGTTTGGGATGGACATTGATGCCTCTTGCCCTGCTCCGGCCCTCCGCCCTCTCCTCCCCCTCCTCACTCACCCAGGGAGCTGCCCTGATCGTGGCCGACGTAGAACAGCTTCTTCTGCTCAGTTTGCATCAGGATGAAGCCCACCATGGCCGGGAGGTCGTACATGGCCATCTCGTGGAAGCTGCGCGGCAGAGGGAGAGCCTGGAGGAGATCCCCACCTCCCAGCCTCCCACGGACGCCAGGGGCTCAGCGCTGACAGCCCAGCACCAGCCCCGTCCTTGGTGGCCCCCGACCTGAAATCCCAGAACTCCTCGGAGGCGATGGACAGGTTGAGGTGCCGGCGGGACCAGCTGTTGCCCCGGTTGTTCCCGATCCAGACGTCGTACCCCGCGTCCGCCAGGATGAAGGCCAGGCTGCTGTCAGGGAAATTGCCCACCCAGTCACCACCATCCAGACAGAACCCATGCACTATCAGCACGGGTGGCTTGGATCCTGGAAGAGGAGATGTCGGGTAGGTGACAGAAGAAGGCACCTTTCCCGTATGGAAATGAAACACCCCTGTGTGTCTCAATACTGTTTTCTGCAGGCCGCACACTAAACATTCCCTTCTCCCATTATTTCCCTGGTTATGCTGCTGCTTTTTTGTGTTTGTGGGGGCTTTTGCCATCCCAGGCCCCCAAGCCTGGACCTTGGACCAGGGGTTTGCTGCAGGGATGGAGCCACTGGGGCTTGCTGGGTCATGCTACCCCTTCTCAAGTGCAGCAAAAAGCAATGCTGAGCTCCTGGATCCCCAGGGACACCTCAAGGCAGCCGGGAAAAAACTCCTCATCCCTCTTCCAGCCGCCCGAACCATGCCTGAAGGCACAGGCATTCCCACTGGTTTCTCTTGCATCTGGGCCCACATCAGGGTCACAGCTGGTGCCCCCCTGGGTAGGCTGAGCCCACCTGAGGGCCCGGGGTCCCTCCTGCCGTGGGGAATCCGGTTGAGGCTCAGGAAGTAGCCGTCCTCTGTCATCACGTCGTACTCCTCGCTGGGGTAGCCGTGGAAAAGGATCTTCTGGCTCTGCAGGGATGAGGGGGCAAGGGCAGAAGGGGACCCAGCGCCCTGTTCCTGCCTCAGCTTCACCCTCTCCCACGTGCACCAGTGTCACCCACATTGCCTAGTGTCACTCATGTTCCCCAGTGTCACCCACATTCCCCAGTGTCACCGGTGTTCCCCGGTGTNCACCCACGTTCCCCGGTGTCACCCATGTTCCCTGGTGTCACCCACGTTCTCTAGTGTCACCCACCTTCCCCAGTGTCACCCGCATGCCCTGGTGTCACCCACATTCCTCAGTGTCACACACATTCCCAGGTGTCACCTGTGTCCCCCGGTGTCACCCACGTTCCCCGGTGTTACCCACGTTCCCAAGTGTCACCCGTGTTCCCAGGTGTCACCCACATTCTCTGGTNGTGGAAAAGGATCTTCTGGCTCTGCAGGGATGAGGGGGCAAGGGCAGAAGGGGACCCAGCGCCCTGTTCCTGCCTCAGCTTCACCCTCTCCCACGTGCACCAGTGTCACCCACATTCCCTAGTGTCACCCACATGTCCCGGTGTCACCCACATTCCCTGGTGTCACCCACATTCTCTGGTGTCACCCACGTTCCCCGGTGTCACCCATGTTCCCTGGTGTCACCCACGTTCTCTAGTGTCACCCACCTTCCCCAGTGTCACCCGCATGCCCTGGTGTCACCCACATTCCTCAGTGTCACACACATTCCCAGGTGTCACCTGTGTCCCCCGGTGTCACCCACGTTCCCCGGTGTTACCCACGTTCCCAAGTGTCACCCGTGTTCCCAGGTGTCACCCACATTCTCTGGTGTCACACACATTCCCCAGTGTTACCTGCATTCCCAGGTGTCACCCGCGTTCCCCGGTGTCACCCACACTCCCAGGTGTCACCTGTGTTCCCTGGTGTCACCCATGTTCCCTGGTGTCACCCGCATTCCCCAGTGTCACCGGCGTTCCCTGGCATCACCTCCATGGGAAGGAATTCGAGGAAGAGCAGGGAGAGGCCAAGCTGAAGCTGGGGGCAGGAAGTGAGCGACACCAGTGCAAGCATGGGGGATTTTGGATGCCCCAAGCCCCCCAGATGAGGCCGGGTGAAGCTGTCAGGGGTGGGGTGAGCCAAGCTGGTCCCTTGGCAAGGACTTTGGGCACACCACGCACGGGTCCCGCAGCGGGTGGTGGCCCTCCCAGCACTTACGATGTTCATGGAGCTCTCGGGGTTGTGGATTGCTTCAGCGCCCAGGATGGCACCTTCCAGCCCCTGGCCCAGGCACAGGGCCACCAGCAGCAGCCACATGTCCCCTGCCCGCAGCACCTGGGGGATAGCAGGGCTGGCTGAGCAGGGCCCCGGGTGCTCCAGGGGCACCAGGAACACTGCGCAGCCCCAGCACGGCCAAAGCCTGATGCCGCCACAGGGCGCAGGTGTCTGCCACCCCCTGTGCAGTTTGACACCCACGCCAAGCCCCTCTTGCTGACCATTCCCATTCAGTCCAGTTCCAGCCGCAGTGTGGGACGAGCGGCCTCCCACCACCCCCTGCCTAGGAAAAGCCTTGGGGGTGCTCTCTATTGGGTTGCTTTTCCTGAAATCCTTGGGCTTTCAGGAAAAGCATTTCAGGGGAAGAATCCTCCCCCAAAATCAGAGCTCCATCCTGCAGGAGCTTCCCTGCTGCATCCCTGCCCTGGATGCTTTATAGCTCCTTGCCAGGTGCTCCTGGATTGCCCTGCCACCCACAGCACCCAGCCCAAGACTCAAGGGCAGATTTTCCAAAGTCCATTTCCCTGATGATCGAGTTGCAGGAGCTGAAGATGGCTCTCTGCCTCCCAGAGGAGCTGTCTGGGTGCATTTTCCCAGCAGCATGGGAGAATTGTATGGAAAGCTTTCCTGGGCTGCTCAGGAAAACAGCAACACCCCCCCATCACTGCAGAGCACCGTGTGGGTCATGGGAAAAGCTCCCTCTCCCACAGGAAAACAAAATGCTAACTCCAGCCTCGCTCTGTGTGCAAGCCCACCACCACCACCTCGGTGCCTCCATCCCCACGAGCAGGTGAGAACAGGTGTCGGGGGGTGAAGCTGCTGTGGTGGCCAAGGGGAGGAGAGGTGGGGCTGTCCGTGCTCCTGCAGACAAACCGCACCACCAAACCTGCCCTCCCCTCGTCCTGCCCGGCTGCCCAGCACCACTGGCCATGACTGCAGGATGGGCTGGGTGCAAATCACCACTTTTAGATGCTTTTAGCTCTCCAGCCTGCGTGTGGAAGGAAGGTGGGCAGGACAGCAGGACGGCAGGAGCTGCAGCGGCCGCCTCCTCACCCAGCTGAGTTGCACACAGACGCAGGCAAAGCGTTGCAGGCCATGCCTGGGGACATCAGAGGCTGACCAAATTGCTGAAATAACCACCTCAGTGTGGATTACAAGGGACGGAGGAGCCAGGCCTGCTCAGGAATCAGGAGATGCCAGATACACAACAGCGTGATCCTCAGTGCTGTTTGCTTGTTGCTAAACCCATGGGAGTTTCACACCAATTGCATCCTCCTGTTGGGCTTGTCCCTCAGGAAAGAGCTTCTTTCCCTTGGGGCCACATCCCCTGCCCAGAGAGGCATCAAATCCCTGCTGAATTCTGCCCCCGTGGTCCGTCTGCCTTGGATCTGCACCCAGCCCTGCACTTCACCACGTGCAGGGGGACCTCCTGCCACTCCATGAGCTGCGGCAGCCCACACGCAGGCCTGTGGTTTCTGTGGCTCCTGCAGTTTTGTGATGAGAGTTTCCCCCTCCCAACGCCCCCTCTCCCAGCTGCTGAGCTGTGGCACTGAGATCTCCCACGTGCTGGAGGTCAGCTCCGTGCCGAGGGCTCTGCTGCCCACCCCAGCGTCACCCAGATGTTGCAGTGGCCCACCACGGTGGCCGTGACCGGTGACAAGCTGTGCCACAAAGCCCACAGGTGTCCGAGGGGGCACCGGCAGCCAGCATCCAGCAGCGACAGAAGCAACTCCTCCTGGCATCCCAGGGCACAGGCAGCCAGGGTGGAGCAGAGCAGAGGTGCTCCCTGCTCCTCCTCAAAGCTGCTGTTCCCCAGGCACCATCCCTGGGTGATGCAACCAAACCCCTGCACAGGGCCAGAACGGATGAAGACCCGGGAAAGCGTCTGACCCCCAAGTTCTCCACGCATAAAAAGCGCAGCTGGAGGGATAATAAAGCCTCTTGACTGGGCTGGGGTCCCTTCTTTCAGCACCAGCCTGGGCCAGAAGGAGAGCAGACACCGCGCATGGACCTGCCCTGCTGCTCCAGGCCCTCCGTGCAGCCGGCGGGGCTGGTGGCACCGAGGGAACCAGCCTGTGCCACTGAGGGAACCGAGCCGTGGCACCGAGGGAGCCAGTCCTCTGGCCTTATAAAGACACCCAGAGAGGCTGGGACTTGTCCATCAACACCGGGAAGCCCAGTCCCTCCCCAGCCCCGCAGCCCAGCGCTCCTCTCCAGCCCGGTGAGTCAGACGCTGCATCCCGGCGAGCTCAGGGAGCCCCCGGGAGCTCAGCAGCAAAGAGCCACATCCTAAAGGCCGGGCAGTGTCCCCGACCCCGGGAACACACGGGCCTTGGGGCGTCCTCCGGCTGGGAGCTGCATTTTTGGCATTCCTCGGTGAAGGGATTCCAGCTGCTGCGCCTGTGCTCTGGGCTTGCCAGACGGGTCACTGGCTGCCCATCCTGGCTTTCCTGCTGGTGACAGCTGCCAGCTCTGCCTGTCAGCACCAGGCTCGGGGACAGGGCTCAGGGAGCACGCCTGGGCTGGAAAGAAAGGGGCAGATCTCACCCAGGTAAGGAGGAAGAAATAGCGCTTTCACATGACACTGACTGAGCTTTGTCAGCGTGGACACCCCAAGAGTGGAAATCCAAAGGGTACAAAGCCAGTCTCCTGGGGGCAGGGGTGACAGTCAGCCCTCCACGAAGGCTCTGAGTCCACGGGCCCTTTCAACCATGTTTCCCAGCCCCATCACCTCTCCTCCTGCCAGGAGAGCAACGGTGGTGGGAAGGGACCTTTGGGGTCTCCATCCCCATCCCAGCCTCCTGCTCGCCCTGGTTTGGAGTGGTATCACTGCTGAGCAGTGTTCCCTCTGCCAGTGCAAAATGCCTCTGGCTTGGATGGACACACGTTTGTTGTGGTTTTCTCCAGCAGAATTACTGCTTGGGCTTTTTCCTGGATTTAAATGGAAGAGCAGGATGTGGCACTTTGCTCTGTTTAATTACAGGGCCTTTGGGTGCTGCTCCCCACCCCCAGCCAAGGTCCTGCGGGAAGGACCTGGTGTTGCCTGCTCTGGTAACAGCTACAGAGAGCTGGCACAGTGCTGGGTTAGGAGCTCCCTGCCCTGGCTGACCCTTCGGGCAGCACCGGGCACGGACCTGACGAGGCAAAGCTGGGCATTCCCTCAAGAAAAGAGAGCAAAACCCATGCTGAGAAGTGCCAGGGAACAAAGCAGGCTTGATCTCCAACCTGACCTAGGGGCAGCCTCCACCAGCAGAGATGATGAGAGTCTTCCCCCTCAGCTTCCCTGCTGCCACAGCTTGGGCATCCAACACCCACCCAGTGACCCCCGAGGTCACCTGCTCCTTCCCACCACCCCGGAGCCCAGTGGCCAAGGAGAAGCTCCCCAAAACCTGCCTGTCCTTAGCCCAGCTCATGACCTGCAGGCCGTGGTTCCTCGCAGTGCTCGCACCAGCGCCGGTGTCCCCTGCTGCCACCAGAGCAGGGCAGGCAGGAGGCTGCTGGGGCAGAGCTGCACAGACCCTCTGCTCCTCCCCACAACGCCCCAGGTGCAGCAAAGCCAGATCCCACCAGGGACACTCCCCACCAGGGCAGCCGGGGTTAGGCCAGGTCTGCCTTTGGCCCCTGTGTCCCCACAAGCACCTTCTGGCCTCCAGGCTCACCTTCACCTCCCTCAGTGGCTTGCAGGGAGCCTGACGAGCCTTTCTCGGTCTTTCAGAGGTCCTTCCTCTCCCAAAATTCCCGTTCCCCTCTGTGCCTCTCTGGACAAGCCGCAAGCCCATGGCTGCCCCCCTATTTCTCCAGCCCCTGCCCCACCTCCTTAAGCTCTCCTCCTGGACAGGCTTGGCCACTTTGGGCAAGGATGACTCCATACCCAGCCCTCCGGCTCCCCTCCGGACGGAGGAGATGTGTTGCACAGGCAAGCCCCGGGAGGGGATTATCCCCTCTGCCTGGCCCTGGGGAGGCTGTGTCTCGGATCTGGGTTCCCAGGGACCACTGGGACACCCCCACACCGGAGCGAGCCCCGGGACCGTGGGTGGAGGCCGAGGCCAAGGTGCGAGGAGAGGCTGGGGGAGCTGGGTTGGCTCAACCAGACCCGGTGGCTTATTCCCCCTGTCCAAGGGGGTCCCACAGGCACCGGGGCTGGGTCCTGCCTGGGGAGGCAGAGAGAGCCCCAGAGGCACAGGCAGGGCTGCAGCACAGAAAGCCTGGCTGTGCCCGAGGAAACAGCCTGAAACATGTGAGCAGGGCAGCCCCGGGGCCGAGCAGGGAGGATCCCCTGGCTCCAAGATGGGTGTCCACAGCTGGACAGGCTCTGACTGTAGTGGGTTGCCTGGTAGATCCAGAAAACCTCCAAAAAACTCGAAGCCCCCTGCTTTTCCTCCCAGCCAGGGCAGCAAAAGTGCCTCTTGGCACGTCCCACGTGTGAGCAGCTCACCAGCATCAGGACAGCCACAGCTGGGGCCAGGACGTGCTTCCCCCCACCGAGCAGGGGCTGGGACTCTGAGGGGTTTCTGGGGTGGGAAGGGAGCCTGGGGAGATCCCCGTGCAGGGCTGGACCAGCACACCACAGCCGCCTCTCTCAGCCCAGCATCCAAGGGACAATCGCCGCACCCTGAAGCCAACGAGGCTTTTCCACCTCAGCCGTGGCTGGATGGGTTCGGGGTGTTTTGCTGTCCTGAACCGCTACACTGCCCGTGAGGGTTTGGGCAGGAGCTCGTTCCCCTCGCCAGCACCTTCACAGCACCCTCAGCTGCCCAGGCTCTCCTGGCTCCTTCAGAGAGCACCGTCCCATGGACAAGGACCCCTCCAGGACCTCCGTGCCCACCTGGCCAGACAGCAGCAAGCTGAAGTGCAGGGAAATTTAGAGAAAAGCCCCCGAGGTGAAAGCAGCGTGGGGCAGGTGGTCTCAGGTCCCTCTCTGTGCATGGGGGGTGTTCCCTCCCAGGACTGGCACCCTGCTCATGCCAGCCCTGTCCTAGCAGCAGCACTGGTGGGAAAGCAGCCCAGTGCTCACCCTCTGGATGCTTTCCAGGAATCCCCTCCTCTCCCCGTGCCTTCCCGTGGGTGCTTCTTGTTACCAGAGGAAAATAAAATAACTGTTAAAACCTGTGGAATAAGCTTGGCTCAGAATTCTTAATTTTTATCCCAGGTTTTTTTGTTTGGTTTTTTTTCTGATTTGCTCATGCCTTAATAATCTGTGCAGTGATTCACCCTGGGGGCGTCCCTACTAATACGGCCCCAAACTTGATTCCAGGGCCAGGAGTGGCCATAGGAGCCTTTCAGATGTCCTGTCCCCAAGAGGAAGACCAGTTCTGTTGGTGCTAGGAGGGAGGGGGAGTGGGTTTTTCTTGTCCGGGCATACCTGAGCCTGTTTTTCCACCTTTCCTCCACTCCCTGCAGGGGAAAAGCAGAGATTCTGCTCTGAGCCACTGCTCATTTGAGGATGAGCCAGCTGGGAGGGCTTCTGGAACTGCCCCCAGCTAGTCTTTGGTAAAGGCCAGTCATTACAGCTCCAGATCGAGGTGGAGTTATTTCGGCTTTCCAAAGCATGTTTGCATTTGAGCGAGCGTGGCTGGAGCAGACCTGGCAGGTGCTGACTGCAGGAGGGGCGCAGGACAGCCAGCACCAGGGCCTGCAGCCTGGGCACCTGGGCGAGGGGCAGAGAGGTGGCCACCAAGGCAGCGGTGCCAAAAATGACACCCACAGCCCGTGTCACCCCTCAGCGTCCCTGCAGGGACCTCCTCAGCCACCCGGCAGCTCCTGGCCAAAGCTGGGAAGAGGGGAAGCCTGGGGAGATGTGAAGTCTCCATCCACAGCTCCTTCCCTCCCGAGAGCGGATGGATTTATTTTTCTCTCTTTTTATGGAGCACCCGCTGAGGTCACAATGGGCCCGGGGAGGTTCCGCATTTTCAGGCCCATTCCGTGCCAGGGGGCGGCGGGAAGAGCCGGGAGGAGCTTGGACGGCGTTCCCACTGGGGTTTGCTGGGATGAGCTAGGCTGGTCCCACGCACCCCGCAGCACCCGGGGCACCGGCACCAGCCCCGCGCAGCGAAGGCGGTCCCTGCGCAGGAGGAGACGCCGGAGGCTGCCCACCCTCGAGTTCACAGCGGTCACGGGCGATGCCAGATGGAAATAACCCACTTGTTACGGCTCTCAGCCCTTCTGCAGCGCCACGGAAACACTCCCAAGGCAGCCCGCGCTGGCAGGGTGTCGGACTCCTGCCCTCGGGTGAGTTACGCGTTCCCCGGGAGGAGGGATCGCAGGGAGTGGCGGCCCTGGCGCTCCCGCACCCGCGGAGCAGAGGCGGCCGCACCCCGGTGCGAGCACCGTGCGGGGACCTGCTGCTCGGGGACACCGGGGACAAAGGCTCCCGCACCTCTGCTCCGCAGCCCCCGGACCGCGACGGGTAATCCCTCCTGCCGGGGTGCCATCCCTGGCACGGAGCCGTAGCGCCTGGGGAGCCCCGGGCACGGCGGGGCTTCCCCGCAGCCCCGGCTCCGAGGGGATGTCTCTGCTCGGGCGCTGGGAGTGTTCGGAGAGGGCTCAGCGCCGTGCTGCCGGTGGAGGAGGTGTCACCCTGCCGCGCCTCTCGGGGGCCACCGGCGGCCCTCGGGGTCTGCTGGGATGAGGGATATTCCACAGAGGGAATATTTTCCCTTTATGTTAATATTTGATATTTTTCCGAGCTGGCCGTTGAGAGGAAAGGGCCATCCCAGGCTGGGCTCTTCGCCGGAATTTGCATGCCCTCCTCCTGACGCTACACCACAAAAATGTGCTCAGTCTCCCCTTGCTTTTTCTGAAGGCTCGGTCTCGGCGGGTGCAGCGCCTCGCGGAGCCGAGCGACAGGCGACGCAGGGAGGGCTGGTGTCCCCAGAGCGCGCCCCGGGGGGCTCGGGGGGATGGCGGGGAGCCCCCGGTCCGCCAGGTGGGCACCAGCCCCGGGAGATGGGGTCCCTCTGTCCGGGCACAGCCACTCCGAACCGCTGCTGGGGCCGGGACGGTGCCCAAGGGGTGTCCCTTGGTGCGGGTGCGCTGATCTCCCTCCCTGAGCCGCTCCGGGGACAGCAGAGGGAGCGGGTGGCTTTTCTCCCCGGCTGCCGAAACACCTCCTGCAGCAGGGAGAGGCGAGGATGAGGGGCAGCCGGGAAGTGACAGAAACCTGCTCCCGGTTCTCCTCTCTTTCACCGGGAGAACAGTGGGGCAGGTGCAAGATAGCCGGCGCTGGGGCTCAGCGGGGATTTGGCAGCTCCCTGCTAAATTGCTCCACACGGCTGAACTCCGCTGAGCAGCTGAGGCAGTGTTTCTGCTGCGAATTCGTTGCCTCCAACAAATTTACCCATTTTTATGCGGCAGGGGTCTGCCCAAACAAAACGTATTATTTGATTTCTTCTTAAGAACACGGCCCTGCGACTTGAAATTGGGTGGTTTACTCCTCATTAGTTCAGCTATCAGAGGAACAAAACAATCTCTTCTGCCAACTATGCGAGATGTCGTTTTACATGAATAATCTGTAATCACCCTTCTCAAAATCCAGGTTTGCCTGGGCACACGCAGATGTACCTGCACCTGTGCGTGTTTCGGAATACAAGGACCCGATGGAGAACGTGGGATTGAAATGTGCTGGAATTTGGACTCTGGCTTTGCCCAAGATTAGCAAAATGAGTCATTTTCAGAACCAGTTAGAGGACTTGCAGTTTAAAATCATTTCACCTCTTGAAGGGTCAGGTTAAAACGCTGATGGAAGTGCAGTGCACGCCACAAGAACCCCCCAGCTCCTGTGGCAGTGCCACACACAGTGTCTCACACTGCTCATGACGATGTTTTGCAGAGCACCATGGCGTGGCTGTTCCTCACCATTGCTTGTTTCGTGTGCGTCACTGGAAAGTCAGGAGCGAACCCCGAGGTGTCCATGGATGTTGTAAGTTCCTTCTATTCCTGCTTGTTTGTGCAAGTTACCTGCACTGTCACCATCTGCGCAAGACCCACGGTCCCGGGGTGTCTTCGCCGAGGTTTGGCACCAGGATTTTATTAGAGATTTGTCTCCCTGTTCTTACGCACGCAGAGATTCATGGCAGACATTTATGGGGTGCTTTGTTCCAAGTCAGCAGATTTGGTCAGGGCAGCCCTCTCAGGCTCAGAGCTTGGCTCTCTGTGCTGCTCTGCTCTTGATTGCAACACAGAAAGTGACAGTTCTTCACCAGACCTGCTCAGGGACCTGCCAAAAATTCTGGCCGAAGTCGTGACATTGCCACAGCGTTGGTGGAAGGGACACCGGGAGGTCCTGAGCCCACCCTCCCCCTGGAATCCCCACCACCACCAATGGCTTTGCCCAGCCAAGCCCTGCCCCCTCTCAGGACAGAGACTCCCCCTCCCTGGGGACTGTCCCACGCTGTCCTTCCCTTCCTGCAGGGCGAAATTGTCCGGTTCCACGGGTACCCCTACGAGGAGCACGAGGTGGTGACAGACGATGGCTACTACCTCACCCTGCAGAGGATTCCCCACGGCAGAGACAACCCCCAAGGCTTCAGCGTCTCCCGCGGGGCAGAGGCGCAGGCATCCAACATGTTCTGTCCCCGTAAGTGCCACAGGAGGCTCTGCCTGCTCCGGGCACCCTGAGAGCTTTGCTGGGCTGGAGAAGCCACGGTCAAGGCTGCCTCATCAAGGGCTGGGCCCTCCAGGAGGCAGCTTTCCCTAGAGGAAAAACCAGGCAAATAGCCTTGGGAGCAGAAGAAATGCGGGTGCCCACCATGGTGACCTTCTTGTTCTGAGAGGATTTGCTCCAAAGAGGAAGGAGAATGAATGGGGCAGAGAAATCTTGCCCCGGGTTTTACCTCAGCTCAAAACCAGGCAGTGGAGCAGCAAAAAGCCACTTGCCAGGGAAGGAAACCAAACCAGGTGTCCAGTCCAATGCCATCTCACCACTTTGGCTCCTTCCCGTGACCAGTCCAATGCCATCTCACCACTTTGGCTCCTTCCCGTGACCAGTCCAATGCCATCTCACCACTTTGGGACCTTCCTGTACTTCGCTGAAGCCCCCGTTTCCAAGTGATGGTGGGGTGACACCCTGCTCTCAGCAGCGTGTCCCTCCCCTGGGAAGCAGGCGTTCTGCCATAGGAGCATGGCAAATAAGTGCAAAAAAACCCCAGATTTCCAGTCTCTGCCCCAGGATGACCCAAGAGTCTTCTTCAAAAGCACCTCCCCAGAGAGGCTGAGGACAGAGGTGGCCATGTCCCTGCACTGGTGTCACTTCCCAGGGGGTGCTGCCACAGCAATACTGGGATGTGAATGATCCATTTTCCTCGTAGTCAGAGAAAATGATTCCTCCTCTTCTTCCTCCAGCTCCGAAGGCTGTGGTCCTCCTGCAGCACGGCCTGGTGTTGGAGGGAAGCAACTGGGTCACCAACTTGCCGGGTACCAGCCTGGGCTTCATCCTGGCCGACGCCGGCTACGACGTCTGGATCGGGAACAGCCGGGGGAACAGCTGGTCACGGAAACACAAAGAGTTTGAGTTCTACCACCAGGAATACTCAGCTTACAGGTATTTCCCGTGAAACTGGAGGGTGGGCAGGTCCCCGGTACCCTCAGCAGTGTCCGCGGGCTGCAGGAGGTGTGCTCCCCACAGCCACACCCTCTGCCAGAGGGCAGAAACTGCGTGGCTCCTTCCTGCCAGAGCCCTCGCCCGCACCCAGGTAGCCACGGCGAGGTCAGCGAGGGTGATTTCGTCATGTGCCTGTCTCCCCCGCAGCTTCCACGAGATGGCCATGTACGACCTTCCAGCGACCATCAACTACATCCTGCAGAAGACGGGGCAGGAGCAGCTGTACTACGTGGCTTACTCGCAGGGCACCACCACAGGTACGGAGGAGGGGAGCGGAGTCACGTCAGCCGTGCCCCCCCGGGCTGGCAGTGCTCCCAGAGCCTTGGCCAGGCAGGGTGGTGTCCAGGCACTGCCCAAAGACAGAAGGGAAGAGACCTGGTCATTGCTTTAACAGAGGGGGTTTGAGCACTGGCGGCCCCAAACCGGGCGCTCCCCACTGCTGCCAGAGCCCGACCTGCTGGAGCCACCTCTGAGGGGTCTTCTGATGGGCACACACGGCTGGGAGCCGACAGCCCCCGCAGGAACAGCAGGGCAGGGTCTGCTTCCTTCTCCCTCTCGCAGGTTTCATCGCCTTCTCCTCCATACCCGAGCTGGATCGCAAAATCAAGATGTTTTTCGCCTTGGCTCCCATCACCGTGAACTCAAACATGAAGTCGCCCCTGATCAGGGTGTTTGACCTCCCCGAGGTGCTGATTAAGGTGTGTCCTCACTGCAGGTGAGGTGTGAGGGGGAGGAGGGACTGGGAGGTCACCTGAGACACGCGGGGCTTGTGCATCACCTCCATCTCCCTGCGCTCTGGGTTTGTGCCTGCGCTCTGAGCTTGCAGGGTGTGTAAATCACCTTCCTGTGCAGCCTTAATCGGAGAAGAACTATTGATAGGAATTGGCTTTGGGTCCCTTCTGCTGGGAGAAATCTCACCTAGGAAGGTCAGGGCTCTTCCAGGGCCACGGCCATTTCCGAAAAGCCAAAACGACGAAGCACAGCAAAGCTGTCAGCAGCTTTCAGGGGTGAGCAAGGAGGTGGGGAGCAAAAAGGCACGTGAGCCCCACTGACCCACCCCTCTGACTTGCACAGCTCATTTTAGGACGCTCAGTGGTCTTCGATAAGGGCGAGATCTTGAAGCAGGTGATTTCCACGGCATGCACCTACCCCATGCTGAAAAGCCTGTGCTCTTTGGTGTTCTACCTGCCCGGCGGCTTCACCAACAGCCTGAACGTGGTACGTACCCTCCAGCTTCCCTGTCCAGAGATCTGCTTCCTCACCCTCCCAGCCCGAGCTCTCCATCTGCTGCCTCCACACGGCCTTTCACGTCTTTGATTGCTCGAAAAATTCAGGCTGGAGGCACCGAGGTGGGGGTTTCTCAGGGAAAGCATTGGTGTAATTCCTTAATATTCCAAGAAGGAAACGCATTAGGAACAATGCATAGAGCTACTGCCGTGAGCCGAGCTTCCTCTTTGCAACAGGATCCTGAGCACGAGCTAGGGAGCCTTGCCTTGCCTCGGAAACCAGGCAGAGCCCTAACGTGGCCCAGCATCCCAGAGGAATTGCTCAGCTGGCCGCAGGGAGCTCTCAGCTCTGTGTGAGCCTGCGAGTGAGGCTCGTGTGGCTGCCACACAGGATCAGTTTTATTTCCAGCGTGGATTTTTTGGGGGGGAGTCAAGAGTAAACCTCTCCAGTGGTTTCTTGCAGAGCCGCATGGATGTCTACCTGGCCCGCTACCCGGACTCCACATCCCTGAAAAACATGCTGCACTGGCGCCAGGTAACATTCCTGTGCTCCTCCCTCCTCCCAGGGCTTGGGAATAACCCCCCGCTGCTCCCCCTGCACAGCTGTGTGAGGGAGAGAGAGGAAAGCTGCCCTGAACTTGTTTATTCCCACAAAAGGGGTCCAAGAGCCCTTGGGGCTGGCAGGAGGCGGGGGTGGAACAAAGACAGGGGATAACCCAGCACAGGAGATGCCAGAGTAAAGGCTGAGGGTCGGTAAGACCACTAATTATACAGCTAATTATTGACTAATTAGTGCAGTCAGTTGCCTGTCACCTCTTTCTTAAAGACCCCTCCAGAGCATGGATAATAAATGTACCTCTCCTCCCTTCCCAGATGTACCAGACAGGGGAATTCAAGCATTACGATTACGGCAGTGACAACGTGCTTCATTACAACCAGGTGAGAGAGAGCCTGGCCCACAGGGAAAACAAACAAATACTGCCGTGAGAATATCGCAGCGCTTGAGACTGAATTTGGAGCATTGAGCAACCCGGGCTAGTGGGAGGTGTCCCTGCCCATGGCAGGGCAGCTGGAACGAGGTGATATTTGAGGTCCATTCCAACCCCAACCACTCTGTGATTCCATGAATTACAGGGTGTTTATGGAATTTACTTATTTTACGGTGTTTATGGAATTTTTGGGAAGCAGGTTTCTAAATTTCTTACCAAGGAAAAAGTCACTCAGTGATGACTTTTTGGCCCCCTGGTGAAAAGCACAGGAGCCCAAGGCACGGTGAGGCTCCCTGGTGAAAGTTCTGCTCCTGTCCCTTGGGATAGCAGAGAAATTCCGAGCAGCCACCAGGACACACCTGGAATTTTTTGGCTTGCCCTTGACTTCCCTCCTGTCTTCCAGAGCACTCCTCCCTTCTACGAGCTGGAGAACATGAAAACCCCGCTGGCTGCCTGGTACGGGGGCGAGGACTGGATTTCAGCCCCTGAGGATGTGAACCGCACCCTGCCCCGCATCTCCAACGTGGCCTACAAGAAGTACATCCCCGAATTTGTCCACTTTGACTTCCTCTGGGGCAAGCAGGTCTACGAGCAGGTGTACAAAGAAATGCTTGACCTGATGGAGAAGAGCGCCTAAGGCTGGAGCGGGGATTGTTGGCTTCTCAATGACTTCTGGGGCTTCTCTGATTTGGGGAAAAAAAAAAAAAACAAAAAAACAACTGAAGAAAAACGGGGGGAAATGCTCAATAAACAGCTACACTTGGTTTGGATTGGTTTTACTCTGGCCAGTGAGGAAAACCAGCCAGTCCAGTGACTGGGAAAGCACTCTGGGTTGAGGGTCAGTAGGCTGAGGTCCTCGCAAAGGTCAAGCATGGCCCTCACACCCTGAGTGTCCCCAGTGCCTCACTCGCTCGGGTTTCCAGCAACAACCAATTTCTTGAATTGGTAAAACGTGAATTCCCCTGTCTGGTACATCTGGGAAGGGAGGAGAGGTACATTTATTATCCATGCTCTGGAGGGGTCTTCAAGAAAGAGGTGACAGGCGACCGACTGCACTGCTCCCTCCTGCCACCAAGGCTCAGGGAAGCGATTCTTACACCTGGTACCGGATTTTGGGAGCAGAGCTCAGCCCCAGGAAGACCTCGGCATGGAAACCCACAGGGAAGAAGCTGGTGTACAACCAAGAGCCAAGGGAGATGTGAATCAGACATTTGGGCAAGTTCTTTGTGCGCTGTGGTCAATGCCATCGGCAGGAGGATGTGAGTTGAATGTTTTCAATAATTAGCTGTACAATTAGTGGTCTTACCGACCCTCAGCCTTTACTCTGGCATCTCCTGTGCTGGGTTATCCCCTGTCTTTGTTCCACCCCCGCCTCCTGCCAGCCCCAAGGGCTCTTGGACCCCTTTTGTGGGAATAAACAAGTTCAGGGCAGCTTTCCTCTCTCTCCCTCGCACAGCTGTGCAGGGGGAGCGGTGCGGGGTTATTCGTGCTGATTTGGATAACCTGGTTTATACACAACGGAGTTTCACTAAGTTCTACCAGGAAACACCACTTTGCACCACTCTAAGCAACTCTAAGGCACAAACCCAGAGGGAAGGGCCACCTTTTGCTGCCTCTCAGGGAGCGCTTTTGTGGGAGACAGAAAAAGGGTGTGGTGGAAAGCAGCAACGAGTCCAAACCTGTTTTCAGCTTCTGGATTAAATTATTAATGATACCTTGATCAGAGGAGGAATTGTGAATTTGCCTGTTTGTGTAACTATCTTCTTAAAATATGCCTGGGATCAAATAGGGCAAAGGATAAGGTCCTCTTTCCACAAAGATGAATTAATAATAATAGGAATAGGAATAGTAATAGGAATAGGAATAGGAATAGGAATAGGAATAGGAATAGTAATAGGAATAGGAATAGGAATAGGAATAGGAATAGGAATAATAATAATAATAATAAATTAGATAGAATTTACTGGGCTCTGTGTGATTGTACTGTTAACAAGAGGCTAAAACTCTGGAGAAATCGTTCCCTGGGAGGGTGGGCAGGCCCTGGCACAGGGTGCCCAGAGCAGCTGGGGCTGCCCCTGGATCCCTGGCAGTGCCCAAGGCCAGGTTGGACACTGGGGTTGGAGCAGCCTGGGATGGTGGAAGGGGTGGAATGAAACAAGCTTTGAGGTCCCTTCCAACCCAAACCATTCCAGGGTTGTGTGGGTGTGGGGTTTTCAGCACACTCTTACCACATGCAGGCGAGGCAGAGCTGCTTGCCCAACGCCCAGGGATGATTTCCAGTGGCTGCTCACGCCGGCAGATGCCCACGGTGCCACCAGCACCTCCCGCCCCGCGCCCTGCAGGGAGGAGGTAGGTGGTGAGGAGGGCATCGAGCCCAGCTCGGCTGCTCTCCGGAGCCAGACCATGGGGTTTTGGCAGCAGAGTTCCACCCGGGTGTCCGGAGGTGGTGGCACAGGGCTGGTGGTGCCTCGCGGGACAGCTGCGGTGGCTCCGCTCGAGTTATCATCTGTGAAGAGTTTCACTTTCTACCCTTGCAGCTGGAACTGACCACAGGAGAAGCACCACAGGACGGGCTGAGGTAATCCCGGGGCGCAGGAATGAGGCTGTGGGTTGGATAGGATCTAGTAGGATTGCCAGCGATGAGCTGCCTCGCTTAGGACATGTGTAATGACATCTCCTGCTCTGTGATCAGCTGCTCGCAGCGGGGCCGTGCCCTGGAGCAGCACCTTACAGGGCTGCCCGTTGGTTTTTGGGGGTTTTTTTTGCTTTTGTCTAGTTTTTTTTACTCAGAGCTTAGATAGAGACGCAGGAGATGCTGTTTCTTCTTTAGACTTGGATGTTTATTATTTTTTATTTATGGTACAGCTACACAAGTTTTGGTCTGAAGCTAACAAGGTGGAAAATGGCCGCAGAGGTTTTTTTTCAAGGCCTTTTGAAGGCCAAACTATCCAATTATATAATGCCAACAAATTTATTATTACTCACAACCCAATAATTTGTTAACTTGACTTTTGCATTGCGGATTTCTTTATTTAGTTACTAACTTGCTCAAACTTACGAAGAAGAAGGAACAAAGCAGAAGTACTAACCACCACCCTAAATTCTCTATTTTGTCACTTGTATACATATATCACTATAGCCCAAAACCCCATAATTTTATATCTTCACTCAGTAATATAACACACCTCTATTAATTACATGCTAACAATTTCAGTGTTATTACACAGATTTGGAAGCCTTTTTCAGGGCCTCAGGTCAAACGCAGTGTGTTTTGGAGGATCTGTGCTTGTTAACTCTGAGAGGTTAAAACTCTCAGAATCCAGGGTTCCAACAGCTGCCCAGTGCTCGTGCCATGGAGAGTGATGCCAGAGCAGGATGGCTTCTCCACCCTGGCAAATAAACACCCACAGATGCCAGCAAGATGTTTCCCCAGCAGACTTCTGAAAAGCTGGCAGGAAATCAGAGTCACAGAATCCCCAAGAGACCCCTAAGACCACCAGACCCAGCTCTGCTCACCACTGCACCACGTCCCCACCTGCCATTTGTTTAAGTTTGGTTTAAATTGCTCTGACTTTTAACAGAAAGGTTTGTGGGGATCGCACAGAGTGTCACAGAATCATGGAATCCTGGAATGGTTTGGGTGGGAAGGGACCTCAAAGCCCATCCAGTGCCACCCCTGCCATGGGCAGGGACACCTCCCACTGTCCCAGGCTGCTCCCAGCCCCAGTGTCCAGCCTGGCCTTGGGCACTGCCAGGGATCCAGGGGCAGCCACAGCTGCTCTGGGCACCCTGTGCCAGGGCCTGCCCACCCTCCCAGGGAGCAATTCCTGCCCAGTCTCCCATCCAGCCCTGCCCTCTGGCACTGGGAAGCCATTCCCTGTGTCCTGTCCCTCCAGCCCTTGGAAAGAGTCTCTCTCCATGTTTCCTGCAGCTCCTTCAGGCCCTGCAAGGCCACGATGAGGTCACCTGGGAGCTTCTCCTCTCCAGGCTGAACAATCCCAGCTCTCCCAGCCTTTCCTCCCAGCAGAGCTGCTCCATCCCTCTGCTCATCCTGGTGCCTCCCCTGGCCTGGCTCCAGCAGATCAATGTCCTGCATATCTCAGTCCGTGGTGCTCAGTTCAGGCTCTCACCCTCAGGCCTCCCAGCACAGCACAAAGCCTTCGCCACCTTTTCCACCTCCCCGTGAGGGCAAACCAGCCCCAGTGCACACCTGCGTGTGGGGAGGGTGCCGATCACTCAGCCTCCTGCTCCACTTTCTGCCAGATGTGCTCACGCAGAGCGTGTCACACGAGGCTGTGCGGGCTCCAGGCTGTGCCACACCCCGCTCAGGGCACTGCCTGAGCCGCCCCTTCCCACGGCCACGCAGCCGTGCGGAGAGCAGCAGTGGGGCTACGAAAATTGCTGCTTGCAGGAACTTTTCTGCTGTTCTCTAATCCTGTGAGGAAGTCCTCTCTCTCACAGAAGTTATCTGTACGGTTTTTGGGAACTATGGCCACCTGCTAATTGTTTATATTACTAGTAAAGAAAACATTTTCAATATAGTTCACCAATCACCCCAAGGGGGTGGCTGACGAACTGACCAATTGGACCATGAGAAAATTATCCTATAAAAGAGCCGTAAATAATTAAATAAATCACTTCTGCTGCTGCTGCATCTCCCTGCCTCCTTCGTCTCTCCCTCTCTCTGCTCCGGGACACGCATGATCAGCAAGGACACAGCAGCACAGGGACCAGTGGTGGAGAGGAGCACTGGGAACCCCCAGGCTGTGCCCACGCTGGAGAGGTGCTGAGCACACCCACCACAGCCCCCTCCCCACAGGCACGGGCCCGAAGGGAAGTGCTGCTTTTGCAAGTGATCCAAAGATTGCTCTGGTGCCAACTTTGAGCAACGTGCTGGCCTGGGGGGTTATTTAGAAACTGATGCGTCCCAGGGTTAATCTAGGACAAGGTTTCATCGAGTTATGACAGATGGTGTGCTGCCTTTTCACATCTTTGTGATCCTTCACGGCCTCACAACAATTTCCAGTGGCATTGTTGGGTGGGTTCTGACTTCTATGTGGTTGAAAACACTTTGCTATCTTATCTCAGGAACTGGCAGCAATTTCTCTGTCATTTCCCGTGCAATTTTCAAATTTTCTTTTGAGCTTGGTAGATGAATCTCTCCAGAGAGAGAGAGACCCTGGTCTTCGAGAGTCGCATTTTCATTTGATGGGACTTCAGGCAGGTGGGAATGGGATAAGTGTTGTAGCTTATCTCGTGTCCCAGAGCGGAGCAGAGAGGGAGAGAGACGCAGTAGGCGAGGAATGATGCAGCTGAAGTGATTTATTTAATTACTTACAGCTCTTTCATAGGGTAAGTTTCTCATGGTTTAATTGGTTAATTTCTTAACCACCCATCTGGGGCGATTGGTCAAACTATATGTAAATATTTTCTCTACTGGTACTATAACCAATATGCAGGTGTAGATAGTTTACAACAACTGCGCAGATACCTTCTGTGAGAAAGAGAACTTTCCCACAGGATCAGAGAAGAGCAAGAAAAGTTCTTGCAGAAAGCAATTTGGTATCCACAGATAAGGCCATGGAAAGTTAGGGTTAGCCGAAATCAGGATCGGATGTAGTTATCTCCACAACTTCACCAGCCAGTGTTGATCTTCGTGACTCCTCCCCCTGACAGAACGAGAGGACACAGCCTCGAGTTCAGGCTGGACATCAGGAGAAAATCCCTCCCTGAAAGAGTGGCTGGGCACTGGGATCGTCTGCCCGGGGAGGTGCTGGAGCCACCACCCCTGGAGGTGTTTGATGAAGCCCGGACGTGGCACTTGGTGCCAGGGTTCAGTTGGTGACGTGGTGTCGGGTCACAGGTCAGAGTTGATGATCTCAAAGGTCTTTTCCAGCCTCCTGGTTCGTCCCGTGGTTCTGTGATCATCCCTGACCCTGGACTGTGTCCTGTGGGACGTGTTCCTGCTCCCTGAAGGTCTCTGATAGCCCTGATCAGGGCTTTGGCAAAGCTGAGAGAGATCAGCTTTTCTCCAATACGCTGGAAAATAATCTCAAGAGCACTACAGCACCAAATTTGAAAACTGTAGGTAGTCCTTTATTGAGAAAGTTTGCCCAAGTTGTCCCAGGTCTGTTCACCCACAAACCAAACCCTTTTAGCTGTAAAATACACTTTAAAGCCAATTGTACAATGAGGAGAGATCAGGGAGGAAGTACAAGAAGTTCAGGGTTGTTCTGGGCTCTTCTGAACACGGGCACAGGGGAGGAATTACCAGAGAAAAGCCACCAGTGCTCACATCTCCCTGATTTCCCAATCCACATTTGGGAGCGTTTATGGTTTTGTTTATCCAATTCCTTTACCGTGAATGAAGTGATTGCATGAGCAGCTCCAACGAGGTGCTGTGAGAAGATCAGCTGCTTCCTCCAGCTCCACTGTGCAACTCTAGCCCGAGCAAAACCCCTGCTAAACGTGTACACCAGAGATATCCCAGCCTAGCAGGAGGGTCTCTACACCAGGAGAGGCACGAGCAGATGAGGACTGCCTCCCTCCTCGGGTTCAGCTCGAGCCGTGCTCTCCGAGGGTCCTGCGAGGGAACTGTGCTTGTCTGGCAGGGGTTGCTCAAGAGCTGCCGCTCTCTCCTTGCTGAAATCGGGATGATGCTCCCTCCCTCAGCTCAGGAGGCCAGGGCCGGGTGACCTGTGACCGGTTTACCCTCGTGCTTGGCAAGAGGCACCATCAGCACCCTGGGCACAGTCTGGCGGCAGAGGAACAGCAGCGGGAGGACCAGCAGGGAGGGAGCTGGAGGAAAGGTGTGCACGGGTAGCTCAGGACATGATTAACCCCAGACCAAGTGTTGCTTGTGCCTCAGAGGAGGTGACTCAGCAGCAGCAGACCTGCCTGTGTGGGACAGCAGTGGGGACACAGCTGGTCCCACGGGCTGATTCTCTTCCTGTTGTGCCAGCAGCAGGCGGGGCTGCAGTCCTGTGATGCCTCAAAGGAGGAAATGAAAGGCATCCTAACCCCTCTCAATGCTGCCCAATATCTGTGAAATGTGAAGCTGACGAGATGCAGAAGCAACACATCACACCAGAGGATGTAACTTTGATTCTTAAAGGGCCTTAGAGGCCAAGAAAAACACAGGGTTTGGGCCTCAGGCAGAGGCCAGGAAGCACATGGGTGACTCGTTAGCTGGAAACCCTTGCCTTCCATGGCACACCTTGACCAGCCCACCTGGACACACACCCCTCTGAGAATAGTGGAATGCTGGAGTGGTTTGGGTTGGAAGGACCTTAGAGGTCACCTCATTCCCCCCCTGCCACGACAGGGACACCTTCCACCATCCCAGGCTGCTCCAAGCCCCAGTGTCCAGCCTGGCCTTGGGCACTGCCAGGGATCCAGGGGCAGCCACAGCTGCTCTGGGCACCCTGGGCCAGGGCCTGCCCACCCTCCCAGGGAACAATTCCTGCCCAAGATCCCATCTAAACCTAACTTCCTTCAGGTCCTCAAGGGTCTTCATTTCTTCCTTTGACCGAGCTACACAAGAGTTCCTCAGTAAAAATTCAGCTGCTTCTCTTTGGCACCTTCTCTCCTTCCACCACAGGCAGAACAACCCCGGGTGCTGAATCACACACTCCCCTGGGCACTGACACACTGCTCCAGTGGCCTCATTCCACAGCCTGAGGGTGCCAGAGAAGTCTCTGGCACCTCTGGCAACCTCTGTTACTGTTACTTTATTACTACTATCACTGCTGCTTAGTACCTCCCCTGGATAAGCAGTAGTGGAGTTAGAAAGCAGCAGCGTGGGCAGCAGGGGAGGGGGGATTCTGCCCCTCTGTCCCTGTGATCAGGGGAGACCCCCCTGGAATTCTGTGNGAGCAGCCTGGGACAGTAGGAGGTGTCCCTGCCCATGGGTGGCTTTGACCCAGATGGGTTCCATTCCACGATTCCCTGACTCCGTGTAGCGGGATTTTTGTGCTCCCAGGCGAGGGAAGACATTTCCAGAAGCCCAGAGCAGGCAGAGGTGCAGAACCGAGGTAAGGAAGGAGTGAAGGCCCGGCCACGCCTGCCCTGGGGAGGCTGGCGCCCACACTTCGTGCCAGAGGCTGTGGCACCCACAGAACCTCCCGGCGCGGGGAGGGAGCAAGGCTGGGCTGCCTTTCACGACTCCCATTCCCCTCGGGCACAGCCAGCAGTGGCACTGGAGGGCGGCCTGACCCACAGTCAGGGAGGGCACGCGCCAGCAGAGCCGGCCACAGGCTTGGGCCTCCAGGCGGCTCCCAAGGCGGGGAAAGGCCTCGGCTGGGCGGTCACGGGCTGCGGGTGGGAGCCAACTCCTCTGCTCTGCGCAATCCCCGTGGCTTCGGCCAAGCACGGGTGTTGCAGCAGCTCTCCCCACAGCGCTGGCTGCTGCCGAGGCCTTCGGCTCGGTGCTTTTCCAGAAGGGGCGTTCAGCCTGGTGCTGTTCCAGAAAGCCCTGCAGAGCTTCGGTGAATTGCCCCTTGCCAGCAGCACACCTTCAGGGTCCCAGGGCCGTGAGGAGGCTGCCTGGGCCACTGTCACTGCTCACGGGGAGGGGAAGGACCGAGTGTCTCCCACCCAGGCAGGCAGCGAGGCCTGGCCCATCCTTGGGGTGTCCTTGGAGAGCTCAGCATGCTGCTGGGGCTTCGAGAAGATGGTAGGGCCCAAGCTTTTTTGGTGCACCAGGAGCCCTTCTGAATGACCCCAGGAGTTAGGAAACGCCCCTGGGAGTTAGGAAACGACCCTTTACAGTGCAAAGCTGTTGGCATTATTTCTTTTTTACTGTGGCTATCATGAGCTTAAGGTGCAACTCCATAGCTGGAATTCCTCCGCACGCCAGCCCGGCTGCATCTGGAAACGCAATCCTAATCCCTTGCAAGCATGAAAGTCACGGCCACGGGGAGGGAGGGACCACGGGAGTGATCAGCGCACATCTGCTAATTGGAGGGCACGTGACGAGGGACAGCAGAGTGCCAGCGTGGCTGGGCTCTGACACAGCCTGGTCCTTTTAACTCTGGCCATGACAGAGCCACCAGCACTGCCACCACCAGCCTGGTTGGACGCGCCAGCGGGCTCTGCCTGGTAACGTACTGCCCTCCGTGTGGCTCGGGTTTGTGTCCTTTCAAGGGGGAACAAGCATCGGTTCCTCTTTGTTATTTCTGGTCTTAACTCGCCTCTAGGTGATAGCTCGGGGAGGTTTGCTGGGAGTGTCTCAGGGGGCAGGGAAGCCTCGTGGTGTGGGAGATCCACTGGGAGGGGAAGGAGGGAGGCAGGGAGCAATTCACAGTTCCTGCTGCTGGGCTGAGGTGGAGCTCTAACTCCTGAGAGCCTGGCGAAACTATAGAAATTATATATAATGTTAACTGTGTGCATTGAAAATAGACCTCTGCTCAGCTCAGGAGTCTCTAAGGTGATCAAAAAGGTTTCTGGTGTTTTCAGGCTACACTTATTTAACAAATAGCCTTCCTGTGTGGCTCTACAAGTTTCAGTTCCCAGGATCCTTCTGTTTACAGTGAGTTTTGGGTACAAAGGCTAAGCAATAGAGAAACAGGAAAAGTGTGGACACAGTCATAGCCCAGCCACCCTAAACGTGCTCCTTCCATAGCATGAACTCCCCCTTTAGATTCATTTCCTCTGTGAGACAAAAGGCCCAATGGTATTGCTTTAGTTCTTGTACTGCACAGCTGGTTCTCCTCTTCTTGCCATTAAAAATACAAAAAAGGCTCTTGCCTAGTACCAGATCCTGTCTGTACAAAGGAGTATAAAAACTCTCGTGTGGACTGTAAAGAAAACTGAAATTGGGAATTCCCTCCACTTTCCCAGCCCTGAAAATGATGTGTGATCTTCAGGTATGTGAGGAACTCGTCATAGCCAAGCAGAAACAAACATTCACATCAATCTACTATTAATAATAATAATAATAATCAACAACGATAACAACAACAAGGTTGGTGTTGCCGGTTTCGTTGTTGTTATTCTTGTTGTCGTTCCTACTCCTATTATCACTATCATTATCATTACTTTTGTTGTCGTTGTTGTTGTTATTATTTACACAGGCACAAGATGTGGCTGCTCATTGCAATCCTGTTCTTCACACGAGCACCCGCGACCTCTGAAGGTGCCGCCGAGCAGAAAAAGGCTCTGAACCCCGAGGCTCTCATGAACGTTGTAAGTCAGGAGAACTCTGAATTTCTGGTCTGAACGTCGGGGCAGGTTCAGCTGGAGGAGAGAGGGTTGGAGGGCACATGGAGAGGGCTGGTGGAGCTGAGCTGCTGCGATACGACACTGCCTCCACACCCATCGTTAACAAGCTCCTCCTCCTCCCGGCAGAATTAAGTGCAATTATCAGCAGGGCAGTTAGAGATGGGGATAATCCCAGGCTGGATTTGATCAGATATCTCCCCAGAGGGTAGAAATCTGTGCATGGCTCCTCTCCTTCGGCTGCAGCAAATGGCCCAGGGCCACGTCCAGGTGGGCCCTGGGAGACTCTGAAGCTGGGTTTAGCTGGACCTGGGACATGGGCAATAAACTTGCTGCAATCAATCTCCCCTGCCAGCCTCGTGACAAAGGGAGCACACAGCAACCCGTGGGCAGGACCACAGCTGGGTTTCACCAGGCAGAAACTTCCCAGTCTTTGGAGTTTTCAGCACAAACAACTCTCAGGCAGAGCCTCGGGAGCCCTGCAGTGAATCCTCACCTGTGGGGTTTATCCCACTGCCCTTCCAGTCAGCCCAGCTGGGCAGGTTCCGTCTGCCCCACCGCCTTTATCTGCCCGCCGCATCAGCCGGGAGCCTGATCTGACATGTGCTGCCAGTGCCAGGTGTCAGGAAAGCGGTGCTGGCATCAGGAAAGCGGTGCCAGGCGTCAGGAAAGCAGTGCCAGGTGTCAGGAAAGCGGTGCCAGGCATCAGGAAAGCGGTGCCAGGCGTCACGAAAGCCTGGCCATCAGGAAAGTTGTGCCAGGCGTCAGGAAAGCGGTGCCGGGTGTCAGGAAAGCGGTGCCAGGCATCAGGAAAGCGGTGCCAGGCATCAGGAAAGCGGTGCCAGGTGTCAGGAAAGCAGTGCTGGCCATCAGGAAAGCGGTGCTGGCCATCAGGAAAGGGGTGCTGGCCATCAGGAAAGCGGTGCTGGGCATCAGGAAAGCAGTGCCAGGCGTCACTAAATCCCCTGGGTTTCCATCATCGCCTTTGGAACCATTCCAAGCCCTGCACCTGCCCACGGCTGAGCATCTCCTCCTCCCTTGGGCAGAGCTCCAGGGCAGGATTTGGATGGAGCATCCTCTGTCGCAGACAGTCCTCGGCTGGCCCAGAGACACCCCGGGCAAAGCCACGTCCCAGAACTCCGGTTTTACCAAGTGCTCTTCGAGTCAGGCAAGCCCCTCGGCTATGGGGAGTTTTCCACCTGGGTTTTTCTTCCCCCCAGAGCCAAATCATCTGCCACAGAGGGTACCCCAGCGAGGAGTACGAAGTTCTGACTCGGGATGGCTACTACATCCGCCTGAACAGAATTCCTCACGGAAGAGAGAAGCCTAACAGCAGAGGTACGGCTCCGTTCCTCTCAGAGCCAGCGAAAAAAGCCCTGAACCTGAGCAGGTGAACGGATGAACCTGGCCAGGCTGGGGGAATTGCCACTGTGAAAGCAAAACCACCAAATCCGTGGGGTTCCTCCGATTTGTGGTCAAAGCTGTAGCACCAGGAGATGTCATCAAAATGCCCATTTTGCACATCCTCTGGCAGTGCGAGGAAGGGGCTCTACTGGCCTCAGTTTGGGGTGGGTGAATAGAGGGAACCCGGTTCGGTGAAAAGTGCTGTTTCTTTTGCACCCAGGGCCCAAGCCAGTCGTGTTTCTCCAGCACGGGATATTTGGAGAAGGCAGCCACTGGGTGGAAAACCTGGCTAACAACAGCCTCGGCTTCATACTAGCAGACTCTGGCTACGACGTGTGGCTGGGAAACAGCCGGGGGACGAGCTGCTCCCGCAGGCACCAGCACCTTTCAGCTGACCAGGTGGAATTCTGGGATTTCAGGTGGGCTGGAGCGCCTTACAAAAGCCCGGCAGTGTTCCCTGCCTGCCGCCAGGCTCCAGGCAGAGGTGGGTGCCTCGGAGCAGGCCAGTGGGAGCACCTGATCCCGGCACAGCCTCCCGCGGGGAGGATGCAGGGCCGGAGCAGCCCTGCCTGCTGACACGGGTCAGCACCTCCCTAGGGAGCATGGGGCACTGCTGCCTGCGCGGGGACACGCAGGGACATCGGCCCTGCCCGCGGGGGCACCACCGAGGTGCCCACGAGTGCCACCGCCACCTCCCCTGCTCCCAGGCCTTGCTGCCCCTTGTCCCCGAGAGCGGCTTTTTAAGCTGCTGCTGCTCCCTCTCCAGAGCCGACCTTCGGAGCAGATTGCCCGAGCTTCTGAACAGGCTTTTAGGAAAACCTCACACACAGCAGGTCTGCCCTTCGCCACGTCCCACCAGCAGGCACACAGGCAGGACCTGGTGCTCCATTCCCCCCCGGGAAGGAGCGTCCCAGGGAACAGAGCTGCTGCTGGGATCCTGGTGGGAGCCAGCAGAGAGGCTGGGCATGGCGCTGGAATGCTGGCCGGGCTCCGCACAGCCTATTTACTGCTCACCACGGCCGTGGGAGGACCAAGCCCTCTCAGGGGAGGATGATGCCACGGCAGGAAGGAACCGTGCCAGGAATTTCCTCCTGGAAAATCAGCCCCGGATGTTAAGCCGGGCAACGCAAGGCAGCCAAACCCCACAGGTGAGTTTTCCCCCCGGCTGCTGCCTCACGACCGACATCCCCCTCGTGTGTTGCAGCTTCCATGAGATGGCCATGTACGACCTGCCGGCCGCCGTCGACTTTGTGCTGCGGAAAACGGGGCAGAGGCAGCTCCACTACGTGGGCTACTCCCAGGGCTGCACGACCGGTGCGTTCCGAGCGGGTGCCCACCGCCCTGGCTCGAAAAGCTTCGTCGCGGTGTTTGTCGGCAGAAGGCAGAGGGGTCCCCTCCCTGCGGGCTCAGCAACCACTGAAACGCCCCCTCAGCCGAGGGAGTGAAGGTGTTCCCTCCCTTTGGGCATCTCTTGCACCGATGTTTAGCAGGAAGGTGGCAAGGGATCTCAGATTCCCAAGTGGAGATAATTAATTAAACAGACCTGGGTGCAAGTGAACCCTCGGACAGATGGAGCAAGACTGAGGTTGTTCTTCTCTTTTCTCAGCCTTTATTGCGTTTTCATCCATGCCCGAACTGGCTCAGAAAGTCAAAATGTTTTTTGCCCTGGCTCCAGTAGTGACAGCCAAGCACGCCAGAAGTCCCATCATGAAGATGCCCTTGCTCCTGGACAACAACCTTAGGATGATTCCGGTAAGGGATTACCCCACGCCCTTCTGCCCCAAAACTCACTGGTTCTGGAGAAGGGGTCACGCCCAGACACAGCCGCTGGGGCTCTCTGACGCAGCAGAAAACAGCTAATTCCTGCTGATTTATCAGCACAGACACGATGCAGGTGCACAGGCAGTCCTGGGTGCCCACTTTGTTGGGTGCATGTCTTCCTTCCATCTGTCGGGTGAAAGTGGTCTTCATATGGGGGCCCTTGTTGGGGCCCTGGACTAAACACCCGGGAAGGGGCAGCTTTGCCGTGTTAATTCCATGAAAAACAGACCCACTGCTTTGTGGGGAGCTGGGGGGAATGAGGAGAGCTATCAATGCCGATTTCCCTGGTGTTCAGTCAGCACCAACCCCAGCAGCGAGTCCTATGCGTCTCCGTGGGGCAGGGGGGCAGCGGGGGGCGGGTTGGACCCCTGGACATTCCCTCACTGCCAGGAAGGTGGGACCGGGGTCCCGGGGCTGGGCAGCAGGGAGGAAAAGGCAGGAAAGGCAGGCAGACGCTGTTGCCCTTCGCCCCCGCAGCTGCTGCTCGGCAGAACGGACGCGGCCCTGCGCTGGAGGAAGCTGCGGCGGCTCCTCCCGGAGCTGTGCAGGCACACGCTGCTGCACAGGCCCTGTGCCAACCTCCTCTTCCTGCTGGGCGGCCCCAACGAGAAGAACCTCAACATGGTGGGTGTGCCATTCCAGTGGGGATGGGGGTCCCGGGGTGCTGGCTGTGCCACCCGCCCTGCCCAGCCTGCTGTGGCCACTCGCCCCCAGTGCTCACAGAGCCTGCCTGGGCAACACGTGTCCCTCTGCCAGCTGCTTCTCCTGCTGAGACAGGAAAGGCCCCAGGCTCTGCTGGGCGAATGTGAGTGGCCAGGTGGGCCTTGGTAACACCTCTGAATTAGGGCTGCCTGTCACTGTGACCAGCCCTGGGTGCAGCCTCTGCTCTGACCCGCCTGCTGAAGCAGCATCTGTGTGACCTCAGGCAGTGACTGAGGCCTTGAGCACAGCCCCCGGGCCCAGGAAGGGTGTCTCACGGAGCTCATCCTTCATCCCCATCACTCTCCTCCTGCCGCTGTCTCACAGCAGTGGGTTTTTAACGAGAGTTATATTCCTGACCCTGGTCCAGCTCCTCAGGCAGCGTGACTCAGCAGTGGCTGCTCTGGGAAACACCTGGCAGCCGCCTCCCTCGCTCCCTTCCGCTGGGAAGCAGTGACAGCTGGGATATGTTTCCTTGCAGACACGGCTGGACGTGTACACAGCCCACTATCCCGACAGCACCTCTGTCAAAAACGTGATCCACTGGGCCCAGGTAGGACCCCTGACATGCGGGTGCTTCACCCCCGGCACAGTCCCTTCCCTGAGACTCTGCTGTGCCCAGGGCAGACGTGGGAGTTCAGGGACCTTGGACACCAGCAGCTGCCCAGAAAGGAAAGGCAAGAAACGAGGTGCTACAGAAGAGATGCTGGATGCAGGATGAGCTGCCCAGGTGCCTCTGGGGACCAGGGGACACTGCAGCGTGTGCCCTGTGCCGTGCCAGGCAGGACAAGGGACAGGATGGGGAGGCCACAGATGGATGCTGACACCCCCAGGAATGCCCAAAGCAGAACTCGGGGACACTGTGGTGTTGGTGGGTGCAAGCCCCAGGAGAGGCTGGGAGGGCTGGATGAGGAGGTAAACAGGGACCCAACCACACCTCCCCACGGCCAAAGGGGTCCAGGGCACCTTGGAGATGGACTCTGCAGCTTCAGCCCTGCTGGAAACGGGGTCAGGCTGGAGGCCCTCACCCATGGGCCTCCTCGCAGAGCCAAATTACAGGCAGCAGAAGCTGGGAAAGGGTGATCAGGTTGTTGAGGGAACTCCAGCAGCACCCTGCGCACACAGCTGGTGGTGAGCAGGATTTCAGTGGGCAGAGCGTGGTACTGGGGCAGTCGAGGAGTCACGTGTGACACCTTGGTTTGTCAGGCCACGGCTCGGGACAGGTCTGGAGCCGGAGGCCAAAGGATGCCCCTGTAGAGAAGGTGGAAAGCCTGGCTTTGCAGGGATGCCATCTCTTCCAGCAGTGTCCCGTGGGTGAGGACGCCAACAGCTTTCCTTGCCCTGCCTGCCCCCAGCCAGCCAGCATGGCCGGAGATGGGCAGGGACTCACACAATCCCCTTCCAAGCACCCTCTCATGACGGGTCCCTCGAGGGGCCAGGAGATGCCAGACCCACGCAGGGGCACTCGCTGGCCTCCCACAGCAGATCCGCACTCTCCTCCCAGGTGGTGAAATCAGGAGAGTTCAAGGCCTTTGACTACGGCAGCGAGAACCGCGCCGTGTACCAGCAGGTAGGAGCTGCGGTGGCGGTGTGGGCTCTGCCCAGGGTGGGCAGGGACGGGACAGCCTGCAGGGACCGGCCCACCGAGAGCCCCCCGTGTCCCCCCAGGACACCCCGCCCCCGTACCGCGTGGAGGACATGCCCGTGCCCACGGCGGTGTGGTCCGGAGGGGAGGACTGGGCGGCCGACTGGAGGGACGTCCGCCTGCTGCTGCCCCGCATCGCCCACCTCGTCTCCTACACCCACATCCCCGACTGGAACCACTGGGACTTCGTCTGGGGCCTGGACGCCCCTGGGCGCCTCTACAGCAGCATCCTGAGGCTGATGGAGGGCTCCCGGTAGAGCGGTGGCTCCCCGGGGAGGTGCCGGTGGCCTGGCCCCTGTCCCTCGGCTGAGACAGCCCGGGGAGGGGTGGGACACTCCCTGCCGTCCCCTCCTTCCTGCTGGCTGGACACGCTTGTGGTGACGGTGCTTCTCACACATTTCTTGGCTGTTGGGGTCTGCCCTCCTTGCTCGGGAGCTCCTTGGGGGCCAGCGGCACCGTGCTGGGAGGGCAGCACCGGGGTCAGCCGAGGCACCGGAGCAGGCAGGAGCCACCAGCCCTGCTGGAAGGGCCCCAAGGGGACGGTGCTGACCCTGAGCTGTGCCAGGGGGACATGGGGACCCTGCCATGACCCCACAGTGGCTGCCCAGCGGATTGTGGATTAGAGCACCCAAGCCCTGAGGAGGTGGGAGGGAGCTGGGCCTCTGGAGTCTGGCTGGGGGGCACGGGCTGAGAGCAGCCCCCAGCCGTGGCACAGGAAGGGGTGCAGGGGATGAAGGAGGCCAAACCTTTCTCGGCAGCAGCGACAGGTGATGCAATGAGGGGTTCTGGCCCCAGACTGCAGCCCAGGGGAGTTCAGGTTGGGTCTGGAGAATCCTTTTTCCCCAAGACAAGTCCCCAGGGAAGTGCAAGGTCTCCATCTGGGCCAAGCCTGCACTGTTGGGGCTGGCACTCGGGGGGCAGACGTCCCCAGGAGTGGCTGCTTGGCTCAGCACCAGCACACTGGGAATGATCATCCCTCATACCCCGNGAGCTGGTGACCCCAAACGCCCCGGGCTGGGTTGCAGGGCCCCCATCCCCCCAGGAAGCTGCTGCCAGGCCAGTGTCCCGAGGCCGTGTGTCCCCACCCTGCTGCTTGCTGCAAACCTGGAGGTGGGGAAAATCCCTCCTAAATAAACACTCAAAGGGAACTTCAGGAGCCTGTGCTCGACACCCCCAGCTCTTCCTTGTGTGTGAATATTTTCCGGGGAGCTGCCAGGGCCAGCAGGGACACAGGAACCCCAGAGGCAGCTGGCACAGCTGGGTGGCACAGTGGGTTCTCCCAGATGGGAGCATCCCAGCACATCCCAGTACCCTACCCCACCTCTGGGCAGGCGGCCGGAACGCTTGCTGGCAAAAAAACCCACCAGACAGCCTTGGCAGTGGAGAGTCTTGTTGTATCCATGAAGGTCTGGGAATCACGGGGGGGCGGGAGCGCTGGGACTGGCCCTCGGGGCAGCTCTGCTGGGGTGCGTGTGCCGGGACAGCGGGATGATGGGCACCCACGGCTCCTCCACCGTGCCAGGCGGGCCCTCGGGGCAGCTCTGCTGGGGTGCGTGTGCCGGGACAGCGGGATGATGGGCACNGGGGTGCGTGTGCCGGGACAGCGGGATGATGGGCACCCACGGCTCCTCCACCGTGCCAGGC
>VYXC01002304.1:0-36638 GCA_013397175.1 Platysteira castanea
GTTTATTGTCCCACAAATTCTAAATTATTCTTGCAACACTCCTGTTCAGTGACAGGACATAATGGACAGATAGGGAACTGAGGCCCCAGGAGTGGAAACACAAGTTCCCATGCATCTTCAGGGCCTAGTGTGAAATTAATGACATCTTTATGTCATTAATTGACATCTTTAAAATAACAATCTTTCTTACTCTTTTTTCCCTTTTTCCTCTCTGTCACAGCAGAGTTCCCTCTGACTGAAATTTTTCAGTGCACCTGTAGCTAGACCTGCAGTGTCTCCTCAAGCATCTCTGTGCTAGAGGCTAGGGCAGAAGCCATTCACTACCAGCAGGTGTGTGTGAGGCTCAGAGGTACAGTCCAATACAGCTCAGATAAACCAAGGCACAGCTTGCTGGGTAATGGGGTTAGTGACCTGCATAGAGAGATGCACATGTACTCACATATGGACATGTACCCACGCAGGCACTTGCTGACCAGTCTCATTTACTCAGAAAGTCTTGCTAAAACACTACCATGTATTCAACCACTTGTTACAAGGTACTAGCACAGGGTACCCTAGCTGGAGTTTCCTGGACCACTGTACTGCTGGCATTCTCCGCCTTATGACTGCTTGATACAGGAACAGTTTTAGAAGTCTTTTTATAAAGTCCAATTAGGAAACTGTTCCTACTTAAGATTTCAAAACCTCTGGAATACCACAGTGAGACCAATGTAGTTTGATGTGCATCTACTTTTGGAGACTTCCTTCACTGTGTGTACTTAAGCTATTTGTGTTAACAGAAGGACAGACAGAACTTGTTGCTTTTTATTTTCCTTGTGGACTACTATTAGCAGAAGATAAGACAAGTGCTTTGCCAGTGGGATATAAGGCATTAGGATAGTAAAACTCAGTTTGCTTAGGTTCTAGTCCACCTGCTGAAGTATTCTCCTCTTCTCTGCTGCTTCCATCCTCCCAGGCACTCTTCCTTCTCCTGCACTGCTTGCATCTACCATTCAGTTTTATTCTGTACATCTGCCCAATCCAGAACTCTCAGACTTTCTTATCTCTTCCCGGTTTCTTTGCCTAAATAGTCCATGTGCAGTGTGTCAACCCCTGACCCCCCCCTGCAACCCAAACCAATTTTCTGTTCATTGAATCTCACACTACCTTTCCAAGATCCTTGTCCAATCTTCCTGTGACGGTGAGAACCCAAGGGACTGAGTGCCACCCTGTGACTCTGGAACCCACCTGCAGCTCAGACCATACCAGTCACAGAGCAGCATTGCAGGGCAAGGTCTTGATATTATTGGGTAACATGAAGGGATCCCTTGGTCTGTATCAGACCATTTTTCTGTGAAGAGGTCATAGAATCATGGAAACATAGAATCACAGCTTGGAAAGGACCCCCAAGATCATTAAGTCCTACCTTCAACCAGGTATAATTAGTGAACATGGAGAGAAAATTTTCTGAGAAAATTTTAGTTGCTAAAATCTAACTCTATACTTAGTACACATAGTCTGATTTTTCAAAGCAGTAGAATCTTGTTAGAAAATTGCTCACACCTGATCATCACAAAGGACTCCTTCCCTACCAAGTCTGAAGTGCCTCCTGGAAAGCATGGGGTGTTTGGAGAAATAATTCACTAAGATAAATGCATTCAGTCCTAGGATGAAACTGGAAACCATGTCAGGCAATGTCCATAAATTGTCTTGGAACTTCACGTTAGATCAGTAATGCAGAACTTATGTTCAGGTGCCTCACCTTATTTTAGCCATCTCACCCAGATGCCCATTTCTGTGGCCAAAGAAGAGTGGACTCTTCCAGAGAGTCATTAATTCCAGCTTGGGCAAGCAAACAAGCTAATCCCTCAGCTCAGCACAGGCAGTCCTGCCTTACCTCCAACAGAAGCCTGAGCCGGGTACACTTCTTTTTGTGGTAACACTTGGAAACTTCAGTAAAGAGAAATTAATGTGAGAGTGTTTCTCAGGCTTACTCTTCCTGAAGGAAGCAATTGCACCTAGCAGAGCTCCTGCCCCAGAAAGTGTGTCGGTCTCTACCAGGACTGCACCTCTGTTTGTGCAAGGCACACATGGCTGGGTGATCCTGCAGATATCATTAATATTTTTGAAGAACTGTTTCCTAAGCTGGGAGAGAAACACATTTGTTTGCCTGGGGTGGCTCCTAGACTGTAAATCATATGGTAACCCCACGTAAATGCCTTATAGAGCTTTTAATGAACTGTATCCCATAGGTGAAAGCCAACAGCAATATTAGAAATGGTGTTTATTTTATAGCCTAGAAACTGCATTTTAAATGGTAGTCTAGGTTTATATGACAGTTCTATTAAATATAAAATAGACCCATTACAAAGAAAGCCCTTTACATCTGCTTTTATCTGTGTCTAAATGGCATGCCCACTTCTGCAATTCCTCAAATGAGACATTTTTAGAACTTTATTTATGTTACAGCCATAACAAACTAGCAACTAGAAAACTATAATGGGCACAAACGGCTAATAAAAATGAGATTATTGAAAAATACTTCTTAATAGCAATTTACAAAGGGTCCTGATAAAACAGAACTGAGTCTGTGTTTCCCTGGAAGTTTGCCACCACTGTAATCACAGCCATTTGGCAACAGGTACTCCCCCTCTTCCATTTTCTGTGACCATTTGCCTCTGAGGATGCTGAAAACCAAGTACCCTGAGGTTATTCCCCTGCCCTGCCATTAGGCAGTTGGTGCCTGTGGATCCAGATACCCTCGGGGAGTTCCCTTTTCTCCCCTCCCACCCTGCACCTGGCTCACCTGGAGGAGGAGACATCCTAAGGGCTTTTTCACTTGCTCAGTGGGGAGCAGGGCAGCAAGGCACGATCTGTCCCAGGCGTGCAGAGTGCCTTGTTTCCTCCTGAAACCTGCATCACTTCTCTGATGAACTGATGTGTTTATACAAGCTGGCTAAGACGAGCAGGTTAAACTTCTTGTTTACAGACTGAAAACTATTTTGCCCTGAGCTCAGTAACCGCTCTCCAGGCAAAAGATTGGGAGTTGAACTCGTTTCTTCTGCAGGGCAAGTTTTGTGGGATTTTGACGATATCCATGTGGCCATTTGTGTGATGTTAGGAGGAAACTTCCTACCGCCCAAGGAAGAGGTCTTCTTCCAGATGTGCACTTGTCTGCAGCAGACCTTCTCACTGGGCAAGGGAGGCAAGGGCAAGACAGAATGTTCAAGTAAAGGTCAAAGCCCTTGGTCTGATCTAATTGCAGGTAGTGATGAATATCCTGGAATACAAATTGATGTCTTAACCAGTTCAGCATTGGATCTATGTAAGGAGGAAAAGTTCCTCCTAATGAGAATGAGATTTTATAACATTGTAAAAAGAATGAAATTTAGAAAAAATTCAAAAGGTTTTGAATCAGTAGGGGCTGAAAACACTGCATTAGAAAGAGAATGGTGATACTAAGGGAAAAAATTACATCATAACGTCACTTAAGACATACACTGGAAACTGACTGTTCATCACAACTACCGCAGGCTTACAGAGCAACAGATTGTTCAAACTCCATGCAAAGTAAGATTTAAAACAATGCAGGAAGCCACTTATCCACTCTTCAGCCTTCCTACCAGAAGCACTAGAAATAACACCCATGTACCAGGAATCTCAACCCAGCTCCCCCCGACTGGACTCACATCTTTCTGCAGTCCTGCACTCTTAACTCATCCATCATGCTTGCTCCTAGTTTACTTTGCAATGAAGGCTATACATTATGTCCTTACAAATTCTTTTTCTACCCCAAACAGATTCAGCAGAATAGCCTGAACAATCTGAGACTGGTATTATGTGCAAAATAGAGCATACAGAGGTACAAAAAGAGCTTTGAAAATACAGGTACAGGTAGGCATGTAATATACACACAGTTTCAGGTATAAATGCAAGTGATAGATATTTGGTACACTGTGAGGCTGTATCATTGTTGGAATTTGCAAAAGCTCAATTTATTACAGCTCTGTGGCTGTCGACATGCAGAGTTAGCCTTCACATGGACCACCTTTGGCTTCTGCAGTGAAAATGAAAAATTTGACCAAAGACTAAACAAAGAGAGAAGAATAGCTATTAAACTCCAAACAAACTTACGGCAGCAAAAGTGGCAGGAACTGCTGGGGCAGCATGTGTTTAGGGCTGGGCTAGATGCAGCGGGTGGATAAGCCTCAACTGTGGGTAGCAGGGCTTCAACTCTAAGTGCAGACAAACATTTCTTCTTTTCTTGTTTTTGTTTGTTGTTTTTGTTGTGGTTTTTTGTTTTGTTTTAATCTGAGAGAACCAAAGAAATTAACACACGTATTTCCCCTAAAAAATTTAGCTGATGTGAGCACTAGTGTAGTTTCACCGTCTGTTAACTGATCAGTAACATAGACCCCAGTTTATTTGAACTGATTCTGAGAGAATTAGGAAAACAGAAAGAGTAAGCAAAATTTGGGTTGCTTTATTCTCAGGGGTAGCCAATAAGAATATTTCTGTGAGCAAGATAAGTAAGATCTGACCCGAAGAAACACATTTGGCAAATTCATGAAAACCGGAAAGTCAGTAGTAGCTATTGGGAAATCATAGTTATTTTTTTAAGTTGTCCTGCTGGGGATTGCCTTTAACCACATCTCCCCTCCCCTTTCTGTCTCCCCCTTCTCCCAGCATTTTGTCCCAAGTACTTAATTGTGAGTAAAATATTTGTACTGGGAAGACATCAAAGGCACCAATTTTCAAAATTCAATTTTATATAATGCAAGACCCCTGCACTTCAGAAAAAGTTCATTTCATCCACTATCACTAATCATCTGTGAACCTGGTGCTCTACCAACCAAAACACAGTATTATGAATAATGGATTTTCCCCACATCAGAAGTGTAAGAGCAATTACAAATATGAAAACATGCAATGATCACGCTTTGCGTGATTCTATTTTCTACATTGGCAAAAAAGTGCAGAAATGAACTGATACCTTTGCTTTAGAAAATGGGTAGCCTGCAAAGTCAAAAAGTGTAAAGGAAATACTCAGTGAAAGTTTGGGGGTTTGGGTTTTTTTGCACATCTGTCCTAGCTGTTATTTTTCTGAATCTTCCTCCTCCACTCTTCTTCATCTTCAAAGCCTTACTCAAATTATGACATTAAAAGGTGCCAGGTCCCCGCTAGCAGAGAAGAAAGGCCATTCTCTCCTATTTCTCTGCAAAAAGGGTGCTAACACATTAGGGAATGAACCTTTGGTATGATTAGAATATTTTAACCTTTACTTGAAGCAATGTGATTAGAAGATGGGAGGTTGACCCTCAGCTGGGTACTGGTGCATTCCTGCTGCCTTCAGCGTTGTAGAACAGCCACTTGGTGACAGGGAGACGAGATGCATTTGGAAACACCCACTCCTCTCTGGGGAGGGCTTTTCTCCTCCTTTTCCAGCAGAAGAAACACTTTCTTCTAATGCCATGAGTACATACAAAGCATGAGCTTTCACTAGCTCATAAAATTACATTTAGGACAAAAGTAGCCAGATCCAACATCTCAAAATCGTTAGAATGGGAACCAAAAAAAGCAAACTAAAATTAATAGTGCCATACCCATTAATTAGTGAAAAGACAGTTGTACAAGACTTCTGTAAAAGGAACAGTAGTTACTTAAAATAAAAATTTTAATTAGATATTGGAGTCATATTTTCTGTGTGTAATGAGTAATCTCTTTCTTGGATGTCAGAAATAAGAAAAATCAGTCCTGCAAGAAGGAAAATAAGTACCGCAGAAAAGAACATATTGCTCAGTTCTTATCTGTGATAAGCTGGTTTTCAAAATAAATCCAAAAAAAACCTGCTTCCAGAGAGATAGAAGCATAATTCAGAGTAAAACCAAAGGGAAATTCATGTATCTCCTGGAGACACACCCCATGCTCATCAGAAGTAAATGGCAAAATTTGGTACTTGTCATGTCATGTGAGGATGGCAAACTTCTCTCTGCAAGAATTGGAATTTTATTGGTGATCAATTGCATTTATTCTGTCATATGCTGTTGTGGATCTCTCTAATTGCATGTATATCAGTGCTTTATCATTAATATCAGCCAGAACACATCTCCTGAGAATGTGTAACTACAAGAAGAAATACACACTTTTTATTCTTTTCCCAAGTCAGAATTTTGTTTATATTGCTTTCCTGATCAGCTCTGGAGTGGGTCCTTTTTATCTTCTACAAATTTAGATATCTGTGTTATAACATTCCAGTTCAAAGCAAGAGACTGGAGTAAGATTTTTGGTTAACATTTGTTGCTTTTATTTTGTGATGTTTTTCCATTCTGAAAGTATTCATGTAGAATGTACATCAATATTTTCAATGATTTCCAGTTTCTGGACCCCTGAAATTTCTCTCATGGAAATACAGATACTTGCATAGACAGCTGAAACTGTTCCTGTTTGGCTATAGGTTTGGTTTTCATAGCTACAGTAACCTTCTTCCCAAAAGTTCTTCAAGAACTTTCTCATATCATATTAAAATTCAGTCTTACACTGGTAATAAACAAATCTCAGAAGATTCAGATTGCATTTATTTAAGTATGAGTTTGAATATATACCAGAACGTTTTGCGTCTAAAGTGCTTGAGGAAAAAATATGTTGTCTTATTGGTTGACAAACAGTAAGGGAAATTGCATCAGTCTTCTTTTCCTTTGCTACAAAATGCAATAAAAAAAATATTTCTCTGTCACTTGAAGGTCATGAAAGGTTGCAGAGACTGGATTATCCTACCCTGCACTTCAGAATGACTTCCAGTCATTTTTGGAAACTAGAATGAGAATAAGAAGAATATTTTCATACATATGCAGCAATTTAGACAAAATCTCCTCACTAATTCAAGCTTTTTGAGAAGAGTTAGACATGTAGATCTTAGATTGACCATTGAAAGCATTAGGGACTAATCTAAGCCAGTATCAAACCACACTATCAAAAAAAGAGACTGAGCAGATTGGGATGATTTTTATCCTAAACTCTTAAAGAGGATACAAGTTGTAACCAGTGCAAGTGATACAGAATGAAGATGGTCTCTAAGTTCTTCCTTTGTCTGAAACTGCACTTGTATTGAATATGTATAGACATATTTTTTTTAATAATATATACAAGTCAACCAACTTCTCTCCTTGAAGATCACGGCTTATTTAAGATAAGGAAAAAGTCATTAGGAAAAATAAAAAATGCAGCCTAGAAAGAGCAAATCTCTTCATCTGCATTTTTGCAGTTGAAACCAGATTTCATCTCTTCTAACTCCTAGATTCTAACGACTGGGTGCACTGGTCACAGTGAGGCACCATAACATGATGTAAGCACAAAAGCTGTCCTGTGAGCTTGGTCCTGCTTTGCACTTTAGGGCTGGGCCTTCAGGGCTGCATGATTGAATCCTAAACCCAACTGTTTTGAAAGATCTAGCTTTTTCACACAAGCACAAATAAGATTTCTCCAGAGGTGTCTGGTAGCATTTGTCCTTCCCTGGATGCCCAAATGATATTCTTTCAAATTCCAGCTTAAGTTTTCTGCTGACTTAGCCGAACACCATAAAGTAAGATTGTTTGGCTGAATATGATTTGAGGGCCAAGGGAGTGCTCCTTGGCTCTTTCTTCTATGCTCTTTACCTCTGTCAAACCTCTCACGACTATTTGTTGTTTATGCAATCCAGCCAGATGCTGCATGGTCATCCCTGCAGGGCCACTGTGTCACTGGCTGAGGATCACAGCCTGACTGACTTTATGGGCGTTGCCAGATTGTCAGCATCTCCTGCTTCTCACCATTCCACTTTTTCACTAATGGTTAAAAAACCCCCAAATATAAAAACAAAAAAAAGGTCTTGGTGACCAGCTGGGTAGCTGGGGAAGATAATAAAGATATGAACTCTTGCCTCTCCTCCCAAAAGATGCAAACTAAACCACCCATTGATCTGGGAGGAGCTCATTAGAAAGCCAAAACCAAGTGCAACAAATCATGTAAAACATCTGCGAGTGACTTCAGATTTAATACATGGTGGGAGGGTTTTCTGTGTCCCAGATAGCCCTGAGTTCAACTTTCACCAAAAACCAAGGATTGCTTCTGGTCAAGAACCACCACCACTGCTTGAATAACTTGAGGCATCAGAGGTTCAGGGCGCATGAACTGAGGTGTTGTTCTCAGCTTATGCAAAAAGCATAAGTTTTTCCTGCTACCCTCTGTGTGACTGAGGAATATTCTCTCAAGTGGTGCCTTTCCCTAGGAGTATTTTTAGAGTTTCAGAAAGTAATGTCGAAGGTAAGATGGCTGTGTACAGAGAAAGATTATATTCCAATAATCACTTCAAAGAGAATGGGGGAGAAGGCATGTTTCTAATTTCTATACAAAAACAAAGGAAGTAATTTCTTTCAAGGTTTTTTATTTGTTTTTTCAAATTGCGCAGTGCTCAACTTTTAAAATAATAATCATTCTTGACAGCCATTTAATAATTGTTAGTGATCTATAGCTTTATTATAAAGTACTCATCTAATGATGTATTTCCTTTACCCTAAGGGCCAAGTACAAAGCAGGAAAATTATCTCGGTGATACTTTTAATAACTTCCTGTGGGATTGCAAACTCTGGCTGAAGCTGTCTCTGCAAAAGAGTTAATCATGTAATTTCACAGATTAGACAACACAGGGTTACTAATGAGAAACTTCAGTTCAGTGATAAACTCTTTTTTTTTTCCAAGAATATTTTGAGAGGCCTGTAACCTTTGGCTGACACCCAACAAGGCTATTAGTTTAACCATGGGATGCACTACCAAATGTACAAGAGTCAGCAGAACTTTTCCTTCTGAAAATTGCTCGTAACTTTCTGTGAAGAAGCCTTCAAAAACCCAGAAAGAATAGACAGAAGGGAAAAAGCAGGCAACAAGGGGCTGACTTATTGGCTTCTGATAACTGGCATGGCTTCAGCTTCCAGTTTCTTTTCAACAATGTCCGCTCACTATAGCAACCCCAGATCCCATTTAAATGTCATGCTGCCCTCTGTTCTATAAACATGTATCATCCATCACTAAATATTTAGATCTGAATTGTTGGAGTTGAGTTCTGTGCCAGGGGTAAGGGGATTAATTCCTTTCAAGGCCCTCACATGATGGATTTTTCACTGAAATAAACATCCGAGAAGAGCTCACACTACGGCCATAAAATATATAAATAAAGTTTAAAGTTTAATTAAGTCAACATTATTTAAAGTGGTTGTCATATTTTATGGTGAACTCTCTGTGTTTATTTTGTATGACTCCTCATAAATAGTCTCTCCCTTTCAGACAAAAGGCACGGCTGGGTTAAAGTTAAGGGTCCCATGCATGGTACAGGAAGGAGGATCTACCAGGCTGGGAGGGTCCAAAACTCTCCGTATCGGGTCCTCTGCTATCTCGTGTCTTCCTAATGAGCTGAGATGTTGTGCAGACACAGGAAAAGCATGGTGGAGTTTACAACAGACGTGACACAGGGAAGTCCTTTGAGCGGCTATCTGGGCTTGGCGGAGGGAGAGCCTCGGCCAGCCCCGTCCAAAGGCTGCTGATGTTGCGCGGGCAGGCATCAGGGAAGGAAATGGATCCAGGAGGGTTCAGGTCAAGAGGGACAATCCCCCTCCACCCCCTCCACCAGCAAGGGGATTGTACCATGTGCTGGGAGAAAGCTGGCATTGCTCCCCTCCCTAAACAAGTTCCTCAACCCAACAAGTTACATGTTCAAGAGGAAAATTATATGATGTCATTATGTGGCCTAATACTTTGGAACAGAAAAAGTAATTTTAAAGGTGAAAGAAAACAAGTGGAAAAATTCGTCAAAGTAATGGTTAATCGATGCTGTCCTGTAGGGAGGTCTTGTAATGCCCTGATAAGGATTCCTAGATAATTAGCTAAGCACCCAGTGAGAAAGGGTGAACCAGTTGCTAGAGCTCCAGGTCAAACCTGGGGAAAACTTGCATTCAACTTCTGTGTTTCCTCAACTGCCAGGGGCTGCTCCTGCCCACGGTCTCTGCCTCTGCTGTCCATCTCTATGTCAGCCGTGCCTTACATCCCAGTTAAGAGGCTTGTTATTAGAACAAGCACAAAACTGTTGTGAGATGCTCATATTCTTGAGGGACGTGTGCTGTGTAAGTTTGAGGCCTCTTTTTTTTCTAAGGATTTTCTCTATCTGTGAAAGGGGACTGCATCTGTCTCTGAAAGGGGACTACAAACATTGCCCGGACAGTAGACTTCAAAGACAGAACTAGTAGCAGAGATATTAGCTGTGACAGGAGTTTGTTGCTGTTTTTCTATGAGACTGAGGATAAGGCATTTGGTATTTCTGATTCTTACTAATGAAACTGGAATAAGAGTATTTTACCTTGTTTAGCCTGCTTCAACTGTAAAGTTTCTGTGGCAGGACTTGTCATTTACACTGTGTATGAAGTGCTCACACCAAAAAGTCCAGTCTGGAAATAGTCACCTATAGCTGCTATTGTGCTGCAAACACTGAACCAGGAGAAGAGTGTATTTCCCCTTTTGATTCCAGTTATTTCTCTCTGAACAGTTTTTTTTTTTTTTCACAAACATGTGAGAAGAGCCAGAAAAAAATGTAGGTGAACGTTATTCCTGTCCCTATGTAGGCTCATTCATCTTGTACCTATTTATAAGAAAATATGTGCATGTGCATGCATATCTGCATATGAACATGCACACAAAAACTTTATTAATTCTCAAATACCCATGTTTTACCTATGAACATGGACATGTTCACTCAAATTCAGAAGCACAGGTCGTGCAATATTTGTGAGCAGAAATCCAAGGCATGCTCTATCCAGACAGAACACATGCAGAAACACAGACTAGACTGAACTGAATTTACCAGACAGTAAATTCTCTTTCTAGCAAATGAAGCCACATGATGAAAGATCCCTCTTCTTTCATTCTATATCAGTACTCATATGTTGCCCCAAAATCTTTAACATTAGGTAACACGATCATGCTGAAGGTAGTAAGAAATTTAATGAGGTCTTAATCTGCATGACAGGTTAAAAGCTATGAGAATTTCTAAGGCTCTATGTGGTATAAATGGAGTGCAAACTAATATTATTTGATAAGATAGGAAGAGGCCCAGCTGGGGAAAGCATTTCCCTACAAGCTTTGGACTTTGGTTAGAAGTGAAATTGTTAAAACTGAAAAGATGCAAAGAGAAAGAAAGAAAGAAAGAAAGAAAGAAAGAAAGAAAGAAAGAAAGAAAGAAAGAAAGAAAGAAAGAAAGAAGGAAAGAAAGAAGGAAAGAAAGAAAGAAAGAAAGAAAGAAAGAAAGAAAGAAAGAAAGAAAGAAAGAAAGAAAGAAAGAAAGAAAGAAAGAAAGAAAGAAGAAGAAAGAAAGGGGATTCAAAGTACAAAGAAGCATTTTCATCAGTCCAGAGCAAGAAAACAGTTTTGAAAAAAAGTATAGACAGGGAAAAATGTTTAATTTGAACTTCATTTACAAGCAGTAAGGATTTGTTTACAAACAGTTAAGGAGTGGTAACTAAAAAGGTTAATAGTGGCTGAAAGTTGCTGTTGCTACTTTTAATGGCATGGAGGGAAATTCAGCCTGTGCAAAGAACTAGCACTAAATTTGTTCATCTTATAAGTCCTGTCTCCTGTGTTTGGCAGCCAGCAAAAGCAGCTCACAGGGCCTGAGACTTCCTTTCTGAGCTGCCAGAACTGGGAAATGGGAGGCATATTTGATTGCACCAGCATTTGTCACACAAAAAGTGTTGCAATCTGCAATGATACTCGTGTCTTGTAACGTCTGCTGCACTTCCCTTGAGGAGGTTCCCATGTGTGGGGGCATGAAATCACCACCCTGGGGCTCACACACGGGAAAAGTCCTACAGAAAGAACTAAGCAGGACTGCCATGCAGGCGTTGTTTTAGCCTCACTCCCTGACGTCGGGATGGATTTAGATCCTAACCTACTGGCTGCACTCCTGACAAGTTGCGTTTTAATACATCACTCTGCCTTCCAAAGGTCAGCCAGATAAGCCATCCATAAAATGTACTATTAGCGTTAAATTCCTCTCTTCCCAACTTGTCCCCCCACCTATGGTGTCAGCTGCTTTGGCAAACAGCGCAGCAAAGGCATGGTGTCTCTCCTGCTGTTGGTCTTACACGTGTGAATGTAAAGGGTCTGTCACTTGGTTTGTATCCCCAAGCACCTAGAAAGCTGAGAGCACAGTGAAGTATTAATTTGATTTCTGAAATACTAGAGGTGGGAAGCAAATATATTTACTATTGATATAGACAAATATATACATTTTCAAAGTAAAGCAAAAACCAAGTACTATTTTACTTGTATTTTTAAGGGGATGAGTGGAATTTACAGGAAAACAAGTATCTCATCTTATGACCATTTCTGATGAGTCAAAAGTTTTCTGGCTTCTCCTTTTGTGGCAGATATTAGACATGCCAATGCCTTGTTCAATTAAGGACAAGTGTCTGTTAAGAGAACAATCCTCTGGAAGGGAGGAAGAGTTCAAGTTGTTGTTTTTAATAGCAGGAGCACAAAGCTATGAGATGGGGAAGTGGCGATTAGGCAGACTCTTTGTCCAATTAATATTGAATTTATAAAGCTGTGTGAAATAGCTCCAGTGAGGAAGACTGATGACAACTTGTTCTGGTCAAGGGATTTATCATGGACTGGAAGAGAAAGGAGTAGGTCTGGGAAAGCTTATATATGGACATTAGCTCTCAGTTTGGCATAAGCGTTTGTTGGCTGTGCTGTGGATATTAGCTTTCTCTTTTTCCTTGACCACGAATGTGCTCATTGTCAAACGGGCTATATATATTTGTGCAGAAATGTTTATTTTTGACAATTCAACAGTTTTTGACACCAAAATAAAACAAAAAAGCATTTTCAGTGGTGAATTCTTGGGCAGCCCTCACTGTCAATGCTCCCAGAATTGCCTTTACACCGCCAAATCATTCCCACAAACACAAATATGCAGTTCCAGCTACTTAATGGAATTTGCAGTGTATATCAAGGGGCAGAATTTGGCTCTTGGTCTAAAACACGGGGAACACTTTTTAAATAGAAAGTCATTTAGCAGTGATATAAGTCTTTGCAGTTTCTCTGTTTTATCTATGCAGTATTCCAGTTTTATAAAATGGTATGAATACATGAAATGTATTTATATTTGACTTTTATAGCAATATCCAACTCTCTAATGAACCAGTTGAGAACATCTCAGTTAGCTGACATTTACCAGAACTCTTATCCCTCAATTGTAATGCTTTTATTTCAGCAAAAATTACTGTGATTCTCCATACCCAGATTTTTTCTGATTTCACTGCTTTCACACCAAGGCAATTCCAGTGATTTCAGCAAAGCTACCCTGGCATACAACTCATGCAGTGAAGCAGTAAATCCAACTCTGGAGGGAATCCTAGTCCACTGAACTCAGTAGGATTTTTTCGTTGGTTTCCAGGGAACAACATTTCATATAAAATAAGAACATATCTTTGTGTAGATGTAAAATAATAATATCAGACATGCACGGTGTTAGTGCTTTTTTATTTTCTCTATACAGAAACAACAGCAAGTTTTAATCTTAATTTTTGCTTTAATTCTCACCAGTAAGTATACTTTGAGCTACAAATATATCTGGAAAAGTCATCCAAAAAAGTATAAACAAGATAGCTTGAGCATAAGTCTTATACAAGGCATGCTGAAGTCAAAGCTTGGTGTAGCTGACCTAGGTATTTCTTCAAGACGAGTGTGAAAATAAACAGTGACATGAAGTGTTTGAGTTTTACTTGTTTTTTGGCAAACAACCTGGCCCTGATTCACCTCTCACTTAATTGTATAAGTGCTATAAATGATAAAGTCAGATCTCATAGTCTGGAAATAATAGAAGAATGAAAAAATACTGTGGAAATTGCAAAGAATTCTTGACCATGAGAAAGCAAACTTGTAGTTTATCAGTTTCTGGTAGGGACTGGCCTTCTCCAAGGTAGTGTGAGGAGATCCTCTGGTGTACTTGAACCTGTCTTTTCTTTTTACTGTCTGTGACCAGATGCACATGGAGGGAGTAAGAGCAGAGAAGAGCTCATGGAGTGATTAAGAGCTTGTTGAACAACCTTACCAAAGGGCCCACTGGGAATCCTGTCTTAGAAGAGGAGACCAGAAGAGCTTGGCATAGGTCAGAAACACAGTGAAACCTAGGGGAGGACAAGGTTACTTTCCACAAATACACTAAGAAGGAAGAGAAGGAGATATACTAGGAAGAGGAGAAGTTTAAACAAATGAAAAATATTGTCACATGCAGAAATAGTTATAAACAGTCCAGGAATTAATTTAGGCTTCAAAGAAGAAGGTGGTTTCTGAGTCAGGTTTACATTAAGGCAGCAGATAAAATAGGAAGGTTGAAGGTGAAGCTGGTAAGTGTGTGCGCTGACTGTAGAAGATGGTGCTTGTGAGAATGAAGAGTCACTCTGTCGTACAGGCCAAACCTTTTCGTCTCAAGTTTCCTCTCTGAATCAGAAGTAGTTCTCCTGTTTCAAAAAGCTGGTAATAAGGAAACGTTATCATCTCCTCCCCTATGAAAAATCACTTTAGTGACTTTGCTCTGATATCCGTGTAGCCTCAGAAAACCTATCTGCCACCAGAGGGGTGAAGAATTCCTAAGGAAACAGGTATGTCCCACCCACATACATGCTCCACTCCTCTCTGTATCTGGGATGCCTCATTTAAAAAGCGTTGACAGCTGCAGTAGGGATTTTACAAGAGATGGCCATTCATATTCCACAAGGACCAAAAGATCCACATGGGAATATTTAATATAAACAGTAATAGTTTCCCACATCTTTGTTTAGAGAATAGCCTGAGGATTTCTAAACTTTAGAATCATATTTATTCCAGAAGAATGGTTTCACTTATAGCTGTATAAATCTTTCCTTCACTTAAATGTAAAGGAAAGATTGTTGCTTGTGTCTGAATATTTAAATAAAATATTACAATACGTAATCATACTGCCATACTACTGCCACGTAGTACAGGTAACTCTTACCTCATATAGCTTTACTTTACAGTGCAAGAACTGATCTGCAGGGACATTATCTGTCTAAAATCACAGTGTGAGCCCTGCCAGACTTCCAGGAAACACAGGGGGGTTGTTTAATTTTCTTAATAAAACAAATAATTGGAAAATATTTCCCTGAGATTTCATCTAGGGCTAAAAAATGAAAATCCTGCTTCTAGCTGGGCAGAGCTCCTAATCCCGTGATCAGGCTGTGGAGTTTAGTACTCTGCAAAGCCCAGCCTTGCATTAAGTGCCTAAGAAGGAGCTGTTAGACACTGAGGCCTCTGGAGTATCTGCTCTGAAGCGTCCAAAAAGCCATTTCTCTTAGCTTGCCTTTGGAATATTTTAAATGTGTTTTTGGCCTACTTAGCACTTTTAAACATTCCTAACTCCCTTAATAAAGCCTACTGCTATATCACTCTTGTCACTACTAGCCACAATCTGATATAGAACATGCAACCTCTCTTGGAATTACCAAATGTAGGGGAGGGGAGCAAAAGCTATCTTTTTCTTAAGAGATAGCAGTTCAGTACTACTGGCTTCCAGCACTCATATGTCAGGCTCACAAATAGCTGTGGGACTGGAGTACCTTTATTTCCTTCTGTTTGCCTGCTGATTTCTGGGATTTAAATGGTTGTATGTGTCAGCTCTTCTCCACAGCCATGTGGGCTAGAGTGCACTAGAAACTGAGTTACTGGATAATGCAGTGCTGTGTATTATGTATTCTTGAAGTACTTCCCTACACTCACGTATCTGTACTTTGACTTTCTATTTTCATATCTATACCCTCCGAATAAGTTTAAAAGTGCTGACTCTCTTCCCTGGCACACTGGTTGAACATTTGTGTCCTGTTGTGTTCCTGGAAACAAAAAAGGATGGATTAAAGACAGAGGTCATAAACTGCTGCAAAAAGCAGTGCCTGTTCTTGCACACTATTCTTCTTCAGAAAATAACTGATACCTCAGTTAACAGTAGGAAATTTTTCTAAAGTTTCCAGCCCATGAATTCTGAACAGTGTATGAACTCACGGAAAATTCCAAACAAAATTAAGACATCATTACCTTAACAACTGTATGGGCCTGGCAGGGTTTTTTTAACACATAGTGTTTTTCACATTCATTTATGACTATTTCAAGAAATGATTTATGACATAGATTGTGCTACAACATTTTTTTCCAGAGTGGCAAGTGTGCATGGTATCATCCAGTTTAAGGGAGAAATATAGAAGCAGAGGAGCCAAACACTCTTCTGTTTGTAGCTCATGGGACCATTATAAAAATAGAGGGATCACTTGTTTGAGGTCTGAGAAAGAAGGCTCTTTTACATGCTTGCTGACTGCTGGGTTTTCCTTCTGGAAGTTAATAGAAGTGTACTGCTCTGGGCTCAATTCTTTGATGTCAGGAGGAAGGGAACAGAGGCAATAAGACATAAAGAACCTCTTCCACTCTAGAGAACCTAGAACTACTTTCTTCCCTTCTACACAAATGATATGCTATCTTCCCTTCAGACAGACACACGAAGGGAAAGCATCTTAGGATAGTGGGTGTCTTCCCTCACCAGTGCAGTCGTTAAAGAGAACTAAATTTAAGTAGGTTACCTCTACTTAACGTTAAACTGTAGTTTATTCTTTACAAACAAAGCCTCAGATTTTGTAAAAAGGATATTTTATATGAAGAGGATCAGAAATTCTTTCTTGAGCTTTCATACAAAGGATGGATTGTTCTGATTTATTCATTTCCTGGAATACATGAAAGACAGAATAATACAGGTTTGTGATATTTTCAAAGGGCTAGGAAAAAAAACCCCAAAACAACAAGTAATCTAAGTCTATTCAGTTAGATGTTTAGATTCATTACCTAATGTCAGAGTTTGGAGAAAAGAGTTGACTTCCAATTCATTAATATTTACTTTTTCAGTAATCAAGTGTATCATTGGTGCCAAAAGCAAAAAGCCAAAATATAAGAAAACATTCACCGAAGTGGCTACTTTGTAAAACTTGGTCAGTACTGGAAATAACTGGTGTTAAACTTCCATTTGTGAAGTGAATCACAGAAAATATATTCTCTTGTTCTACTTGTTTCATCATCTGAAACTGTGATTTAACTGCAGTTTGCAGTGGATAAAGTATCTATGTGCTCAGGACTACTTTTTCTTGATCATGTGCTTGACAGAAGTTTTCATAACTGAGCTTAGCTACTTTGATTGTTTTTATTCTTCCCTTTTGCAGCCTCTACTCTTATTCTGCTCTCTGGACTCTTAACAACTTTTCTTCCAAGCACACCAATATTTATGGCATGCCCTAAAGGACAGTGCCCCTTAAAAACATATTCATAAAAGTTAGTACAATCCTAAAGTACAACAAGTTCAAAAGAAAAACAATCTGGAAATGAGCTTTAAGATGAATACTTTAGAGTCGTTATCTGAGGTACACTGGCAGTCTCTAATGAGACATTTGTAATTTAATTGTGTCATGGAGAAACTATAAATTCCCCCAGAGCCCACATCCAAGTTGTTTTTATAATGAAGATAAAGTAACGCACATACCAAAAATCTTTTGAATACACTATAACTTCTTCCAAAAAGATAAAGAGGGCCTATATCCTATTTATGTCACTACACTCAATTGCATAACAGAGCTTAAAACAAGTAGGATAGAGGGCAAGAGTCAGTCTGTAATAATTTAATACTCTATCATTCTTTACATTTCTCTTTTAGTCACATAATAATTTGGGGGAGACCAGTTCATATCAATACAAGAAAGAAAGAAGAAAAATAACAGGATTGCAAATGAGAGATTATATTGTGTTTGATACTTCCTTCAGGGCAGAAAATGTTCTAATACTGCATGACTAAGCCACTCCTACATCAGATTTCTATGGCTTTGGATAGTCAGTTGTAAAGATTGTTATGCCTCAATTAATACCCAAATGCTGCCTACTCACTCCAAGTTCCTAAATAAATTAGGGCAAGCTCAGCTTTCAGATATGGAAATAGCTTGTACAATTCACCAATTTGATCATAACAATGGGCCCTCTGGGTCCCTCAGCTGGAATGGTGTATTTACTTCTCTTGCAGATTTAAACAAATTTTTATGCCATGGTTTCATTTATTAAATTGTGCAGGAGATAATCTCTAAAGTTCCAGCTTGTTGGGACAACTCTCTCAAGCATTGAAAATGATATGAAATGGAAGCAGCTCCTAAAATCAAACTTAAAATTTAACAGTTGTCTAAGCATTCAAGTTTTAGGCAAAGTAGGAAATAAAATGCAGGAGTGGGACATAGAGGAGTATGAAGAATGTTTTGTGTTCTAATTCTACAACAAGTATTGCAAAAATACCAGATTCTACAAGAATCTGCTTTTGACCGCTTACCTCATTTCTCACATTCAGGCCAGATACTTGAGAACTGTGATCTAAATACAGGACAGGGAGTGATCATTCTTGTATTTCTATTCTGTCTTCAATATAAATTGTCTCTGCTTTTTAGGAAAAGATATCTCACAGTGAGATGGCTTTTCAAAAGCCAATCTGAAATTTCTCATTAAGTCTGTAATGTCAGCCCAAGAATCTGAGGCTGCCATCCTGGCAGATGCTGTCCACAGTGCAAGGTCTCAGATGAAAGATATCAAACTCCTCTTCAAAAGCAACTCCAATATATCTTTTTCACATTTTGGGACCATTTAAAAATTTTTTCACTCCCAATAGATGAATCTTTTAATATGCTTTCTGCCATCTGAAGCTGACTATTTTCATCAATAAACAGCAATAGTCATCAAATAATCAGAAAAATAAACTCCATCTACAATAATTTTATATTGAAAATACGTTTAGCAAGATCCCTTCCAAACTCCATAAACAAACAGTATAATATGCTTTCTCATGAATCTGTTTAGTTTTCTATTCCAGAGAGTACATACAGATTGCAGTAAAACTGAAACTTGAAACAAGAGAGAATTAATACATGATGTATAGAATCAGAGAAACATAGAATCATTTAGCTTGGAAAAGACCTTTAAGATCATCAAGCCCACCAATCTACACAGCACTGCCAAGCCCATCACTAAACCATGTCCCGAACTGCCACATCCGCAAGTCCCTTAAATACCTTCAAGGCTGGTGGCTCAACCACTTCCCTGGGCAGCCTGTTCCAGTTCTTTCAGTGACGGAATTTTTTGTTGTATTGCATCTAAACCTCCTTTGGTGCAACTTCAGGCCATTTCTTCTTGTGCTGTAGCCCACTACTTGGGAGAACAGACTGAGCGCCACATCACTAGAACCTCTTGTCCGGCATTTGTAGAGTAATCTCTACCCAGAGCCTCCTGTCTCTAAGCTGAACACTCCAGCCCCCTCAGCCACTCCTTGTAAGACTTCTGCTCCAGATCCTTCACCAGCTCTGTCGCCCTTCTCTGGACACACTCCAGCACCTCAAAGTCTTTCTCATAAAGAGGGGCCCAAAACTGGACACAGCACTCGAGTTGTGGCCTCGCCAGTGCTGAGTACAGGGGGACAATCAGTGCCCTGGTCCTGCTGGCCACACTCTTGCTGATACAGGCCAAGATGGCATTAGCCTTCTTGGCCACCTGAGCACATTGATGGCTCATGTTCAGTCAGCTGTTGACCAGCACCCCCAGGTCCCTTTCTGCCAGGCAGCTTTCCAGCCACTCTGTCCCAGACTGTAGCATTGCAATGGGTTGTGATCCTCTAGGGTTACATGAAAACTGGCCAGGAAAGATTGCAACTGATTGACCATTTTGATGTGATTCTTCAATGCCTAATACCTTGTGGAGTCATTTACAGGCCCGTGTAAGGAATATGCAAGCTGGGGAATGCAATCATAACTGTATTTCATATAAACTTTTAGTGAAAATAGAAGATTATGCATTCTAGTCAGCGCAATGTGTTAGGCTTCACATTGCAAATAGCTAAAAGAAATTTTAACACCTTAATTTTGCAGGAAGTTAGGCTAGACAATGCAATTGCTTCTTCAGGCCTTAAAAATCTAGGATCTGTGGAGTAAATGTCTGCGCTGGGTTCAAATGAATGGAGACAAATTCTACTGCAGCTGGAATGGATAGGAATTTGCAGGAAATACAGTCCGGTATATACCAGAAAAGGAATGGGTTGTTTCAAATAAAAGTTTGTGTGACTTGTTGCTAATTCCAAAGAAAAAGGTTACAGCTTGCAGATGAGGCACGGGCTGTAAACTATTTAGGATGACTTTCATTGCTCAGAGGGTATAATTAAAAGTATGAAGCAAACTGCCAAAATCTACAATAGAAGTGAATAGTGTACACCAGGTCAGAAGGGATCTGGAGTCATTTCTGGAAGAAGAGACAGTGCACAGCTGTTAGTTTGAGTTTTTAAGGGTGAAGATGATCAGTTACTATATTAATTGATTGGTATTTCCTGGACATGTTCAGTTAGAATTAAAAGTCTTCTCTTGGAGCTTCACGTGTCATTGTTTGTTTCTGGCAGCTGCATCCATCCAGCAGCAAATGTCTTCCATTAACTAGAGTGTATATTGATGAGTAAAATTTCTGTAGTTATCAGAGAAAATACCTTGGTGCAAAGGAATTTTCGTGATTTTTCTGAGGTGTAATTCAGATCAGGCAAAAAAATGATGGGTAGCTAACTCCACCATTGGGCGTCTTGCCTCCCCTTTAATTGCCATGACAGTGCCTATTTCTGGGAGCATGGATCTAACCAATTGCTTACACATGTCCATGCAAATAATATCCAAAGAGTTGCATGCACCTTTTCATTCCCACTGGCTCTACAGTCTCTGTAGTGTAATGTACCACATGAAAACCAGAACAGGAGACAAATAGACAGGGCTGTGTAAAATCTGATCATCCAATACTGCAACTGCACATGAGTCCCACCTCAGTAACTTATCCAGCCAAACCTAAAAACACTCTGTCATCTGAAATGGATAGAGGGAGGCATAGGTAAAACTGAAGGGCTTTAGAAAATCTGAGGCTTACAAACTTGAATGTTGTAATCCTCCCAATAACACAGTACCACTCAGATGATTCATCATCTGTAAGAGAGGAGATTACCACTTCTGTGGCAATTATGAAATCACTAGAACAACTGATGTGACTTCAAAAAGTGTATTTCCATACTGCTGGCGCAGACGAAGGCATGCTCTCAAGGAGGAAGTACTATAGTGAAAAGAGATTGCAAGCATTTGGATTTATTGGAATAATTCTTGTATTATGTATTAGCTGAAACACTGAGGGCTAAGAAGCCCTGCCTGCTCCATAGCATGCCCTGAGCTCCCACTCATCTGGAGCTGCAAATATCTGCTGCACCTCTTCAGCAAGGCTTTCTTCAGGAGACATAAGCAGCAGGCATGGGGGAAATTGTAAACCTGGATTACACCCACTCTTTCCACTCTCTTTACCATGGAGCAGCAACACACTTTCACAATAGCAAACCAGGGACACCAAATGTGAAAGCTGAAGTTTTTCTGAATACTTAACAAGTTACTTGGGACACAACTGCAGTCCAACATGAAATCTGCTCACACCAGAGCAGCAGCACCACGAAGGTCCTAGGCTTTCTCTGCTCTCACCGGCACTGTCTACCCAGTGCAAAGAGGCAACAGCTACCTCTGGCTTAGTCCCAAATTTACAGGGCCTTGGGGAAAAAAATGTATCACACAGAAACAGCTTCTGTGGATAATCCTGGTGCCATGCAGCCACTCTATTTTATACCTCTTTACTCAGAGGAGTTTATAAAACTTAAGTCATATTAGTATCCTACCTATATATGGAAAAGGCCCATGGATGACCAATTTTACTCCTAGGCTCTTTTTTCAGTGTAATCTGAGTCACCGTCTTCAGATGTAGGAACAGCAGAAATAGAAACAGAAATTCTCACTGGAACAGACCCAGGGAAGTTGCCGCAGTCTTCTCTCCACTCTCTCACAGGTTTTCCTAGGCTCTCCATAAATACAGCAGGAGATTGTCCATACCTTAAAGGGGTTTTAATCTAAATATTATCAGAGATTTAACAGAAGTCCAAATGTTTCAAAATTTTCCGTCTTCACATACCACATGGATTAATAGTCGTGCAGGTCTGTTTGGAGTAACTTGAACTGCACAGGTTAAGACTCCTATGGGGCTGGGCCACGTGTAAAACTATTGAATGCTCTTGGGGATTGATTTATAAAGGACCTTATGATTTGTGGAAAGTGCTTCTGTTCCTATTTTCTGTCTACCAGCTCTTCCAATATACTATTACTGACTGGAAGAAGACATCTTAGAGGCGCAAACAAATCAAATTACAAATTGTGTTGTCAATTATCAGCTGGTGTGGCTGACTCATGACTGTTACTGCTGAGCCTAACACTGGCTTTTAGGGATCACAGTTGGCTTGAACCAACAAGCTTTCCCCTTCTTGCCCTATTTCCAGAATAATACTTGTAAACATGACACCAAACTGTGTACAGATTTCCCTGATTTTTATTTGTCATTCCTCATGCCCAGAGGTTTAGTTAATTATCTTTTGTCTGACTAATTTATCTGACTCTTTATGAGACAGGTGAAATCTAGATTTCCCTGCAAACATCTGGCAAATTTACCACTAGCTTGAATAAAGCTGGGATCAGTTTTCCATCATTGGGATTTTGACAATTTTTTGTTTGTTTATATATTATTTAGGTTCAATATTTCCTGTTCATGGCATATCTACGGAACATTTTCTAATTAGAAAATAATGCCTTGGTATGAATCTTTTAATAAGCTTTGGTGCTTACTTTAAGCTACTGTTCCTTGTTTTGAGAAAAGTGTTCAATGGAAAACATGCAGGTTTCTCTTCTGCACTGAATTTACCAAATCAAAAAACACCAAAAAGCAAAAAAACCGAGAAAACCTGTAGAAGAGACACTAAAGTACTGCAAATAGATTGAATGTTTCTCTGGTCTTGCTTCCATTTCAGCTTGAAACACTCTGGCAAATCTTGTATCTTAAACACTTGGCCCACTGCCTTGGCTGAAGAGATGTTTTTGTGTGTTAGGCGTCCATGTTTGAAAAGATGTTTGTGTCAACACCAGGTGGCTTTGGTTGTTCATTGATCTCACAAGGAAGAGATCCTACTAAGTCCCCTAATATTTTAGAAACCTTTGCAGTGAGAGATTTTTCCAGATGTGGTTAAAGCTCCTAAATTGTCACAGGGAACATCAGTACTATTTTATGGAGCTGGTATTACGTGATGGCAAAACTTTATTTACAGAGATTAATCTTCACTTGGAAGTGCTTGATTTTGGTACTCAATATCCAAGATTGTTAAGTGGTTTTTGTTTTGTTTTGTTTTATTTTGTTTTGTTTTGTTCTGTTTTGTTTTGTTCTGTTTTGTTTTGTTTTTAAATCTTCCTTGGTTACTTTGTCCCATAGTACAGAGAAATGGGAAAATTCTGAAAAAGCAGTCTGGAACAACAGTCTAATTTGACAGGGCATCAAAACTGAAAGATCTACAAGAATACTTTTATTCTTTTATTTATATTTATACTTTCAATTCACAGCAGTTATTTACTTGTCCATTTTAACCATAGTCAGGGCATCTCTATTCCTACCTGGGATTTCCTGGTCGAGAAACCAAGTACAAAGAACATGCTTCTCTCAGGAGATGTCTGATCTGAAGGTAGACTGCACACATCCATTAAATCTGAGGCTTTCAAAGTACACCGGATTTTGTGCCTATGTGTAAATGAGCCGTATAGATCAAGTGCAGTTAAATTGATACTGCTGAGAGCTGTTGGAGTGACTGGGAGGACTGGTACAGCCAATCTTCTCTTGCATGGCCAAGGAAACCCACAGCTCTAAAGCACAGAGTACTTAGGAAAGAGGGAGCACAGATCTGATTCCACTGTCCTGATAGATGCCCAGGAATCCTGAACAAGTCCAAAATTCACTACTGTTTTTCCTAGACAATACTTCTGAAGGAGTTTTCATGGTGGCCTTGCTCGCTGCAGTCCTCAGAGTCTTGTTGCTGGGCTGATATTTTCGGGTAACTCTGAGGCTGTGCCTCATCTCCTGAACTCCTCCTGATTGAGTGGGATTCACAGGTTTCTGATCCTGTGAGACAATATCTGCTGAATTTGTGACTCCATGACTCCCCAGTCGCTTCTCTGGGGTGGGGATTAGGCTGGTTGTCTTCAGCATGGGAGTTTGTCAAGAGCCCTGGAGTGCTGCAGGAGGAAAAGAGTGGAGCTGATGCATGCTGCTTATTTTCTATATTTCTTCCACATGATTGCTGGCAGATGTGACCCGTGAAAAATCCTTGAAATATGGCTGTGCAGACAGAGATGGGACAGATCCAAGGGTAAAAAGCCTGTGCTTGGGAGATGCTGTGCTGTGACAGATTGCATGAGTTCAGATGTATCTCTCTCCCATCTCATGTTTGCCATTGCTTACTTAGAGGAAAGCAGAACTGCCGAAGAGGACGGCTGGGCAGGATTCATTTCCTTACTCCCAAAACCTATGGAGAGGGGAAACACATGCTACTCCAAACACTAAAGCTGTCCTAACAATATGGATCATTTGAGACTGAGGAGTGGAGCTGAAATGACAGAGATAGTTTGTGCCAGAAGTGCATTTTTTGTGAATGCTGAAATCCTGACATTCCTGGCTAGCCCAGTATAAATATGGCCACCCAAGTGCTGTGCCATTACTTGAGTTCATCTGTGGAATAGCTGTTATGTGGTTTCTTTGGCAGTCCAGTGATTCCTTGAACTGAAAGAAAACCATGGCCTCCTTCTCCGTGGCTGCTGTGTGGGGGCCAGCATCATGAAAAAACCCAAACAGGCCATGACCCTGTGAGAGCACATGGGCCCGCACACCCCGGTCAGCGTGCGGCAATATCAGTGCTTGAAGATTTCCTGCACTGGAGCTGGCCTCTGTCCTCCCTGCCTGCAGGGCTACAGTGAGACCTGACCTGGGAACTGAGTTCCCCATCCTCCCTCTTAAAACACAAACAATTTCTCACAAGTGTAATGAAAGGAAGAGGCAGCACTTTTATATTGAGCTTGCACTTACTTGGCTGGTTGTGTTTATGCTTTGTTTCTGAAGACTGGACTGGGCACATTAGTAACTAGGGAAGGACAAAGTTCAGCTTGTATGATGCCAAGAGGGCTGTGGGGGAAGATGACCTGGAGGCTGATACTGAGGCTCCTCCCTGGGAATTTTATTTTTTTTAATATTTGCAGTTTGTTGTAATCTCATCCCTCCCAATGGAAATAATTTGCTCCATTCAAGACATTTCATAAGACCCAGAGAGAAGTTCCTGCTTTGCTGAGAGACAACAGACAGGAATAAACACAATATCCCATAACAGCAAAGAAAACGTCATAAATTTCTGTTCCGATCCAAGGTAGGATTTTTTCAAGAGAAAGAGGAAGCCTCTTCTCTATTAAGCTCTGGCAAAAGAAAATGCCAACACCCTTCTTTGAACTGAAAATAAAAAATCAGCAGAAATACAGTGGAGCCTGTGTACTGGGAACTCGCAGTCTCCAGCTTTCCTTCAGGTGCTTGCCTAAGCTTTTCACACTGCTCGGGAGTATTTTAGTCTCTCCAGCCATGATATAGGAGTCAAATATCAGCCCACACTGTTTTTATGGTTAATGGATTGTTGCACTGTCAAACCTCAGGGGTTTATTAAACCTAAAGCAATGTGGGAACAGGGGAGTGAAGGGAGTTTCACTGTCCCAGCCTAGTGAAAAGGCAAAATTCAAGATTATCAGAAGTATTTAGACATGTAACCTTCATTTATTTAGGGCCAAGTTCATTAACCTGAAAGGATCATTATGTCCTTGACACTAAGCCCCTAGAGGGATAAAAAAGATTTGCCCATAGTTTAGGTGTCGGGACTGCAGCATGACATTCAGAGGTACAATTCACCCCTTGTGATTAGGGCTGACACTTCTGAGCTGCTTGGGCACAAATTAAGTCTGTTACTCAGCCAGCACATACTTGGGGTGGGGGACAGATGACACCTCACCTTAAAGCCTCTGCAGGCAAGATGGGATGCTAGCAAGGAGCCAGGGCTTCTGTCCATTCTCACAAGTTCCCTGGCTGGAGCGAAGCCAGCCTTTCTAACCTCTGACTACCTTCTTCAGTCCAATCCCACAGCACTCTTTGTTTGTTTAATGCTGTGCAGCAGCCTTAAGATAATAGGGATGTTGCCAGAGAGAACAAGCCCCGATCAGGGCCTACTTTGTGGTTCTCAAGCACCAAAAATTCACTGCCCAGGGGTCCTTCAAACACTGCTCTCCAAGTGGGCCATGTTGTCCAATGCCAGGGTGTCAGGACTTAACTGCAGGTTGCTTTTGGATCTCTGGACTCCTGCTTGCCACCTAGCCATCAGCAAACTCTGGCCTAATCTGATCACCTCGGTGATGTCCTCACCTCTGAGACCCCAATCAATGTAGAAAATGCTCTTGTGCCAAAAAGAAATGAACACAAGCTTGTAAAAAATATCACATCTATGCAAGGAGGCATGCACGTATGTAAGGATAGGTATAAACTTTCCCTTTGAGAGCTGTGTTGGGGATGGAAAAGTTTGCAGGCCCTGCAGTGGAGCAGTGCCGTCAGGCGAGAGGAAAATAGGAAAGTACAGCAGCTGCAAATCCTCATACAACATCTCACTTAAAATGTCATGTGTGCTACTTGGTTTAAATTGTCACCCCTCCAGCAACCACAAACAATGCAGAAACAGCAGATGTGTTTTCTATTTAGAATTAAACAGTTTATTTCAACCACTGTCATTGTTACAGAGGGAAAATAAATAAATATCCATGTTAATGTAAACTTCAAAAGGTACTTTCTGGCATGAATGGCTATTCTGAATCAAGATTTCACTGAGAAAACTAGGATTTAACCATAGATTTATATTGATTTTTTTTCTTTTTCTAATAAGGATGCTGGCAGCTCAGCATGTAGTAAAACTTAGACTGGTCAAAAAGATTTTTTGGCCAGATATAGCATCCAATAAGTCATGTCATTTGGACTTAATGGTCCAGAAAATTTAAGTAAACATCATAAATGTCTTTTGTTATTAAACTTTCCATTGAAACATTTTGTTTAACTCTTTCTTAATGGAAAGTAAAGATGACAGTTGGAGCATATATTTACCTTCATGATAATCCTAGAGTCACCTCATTGAAATTTAAAAACTGGCCATATTCTCAACCTAGTCAAGAACTCAGCAATTAAAATGATAGCTGGTGTGAGCATGTTTTCCAGAGAAGTTAAACTAATGATGAATTTGACCTTTAGAGGTCAAGGTCAATTTAGCGTACAACTCTTAGTTTTATAGGTCTACCACTTTGTAGGGGCAAGAAGCATCTGAAGCAAGAGTGACCATATGAGTATTATTAGATCCTTTTTTATTTTTAAGAGGAGACACTCTTTGTAAGGGCTGTTGTTGAGTAACGTGGTTGGGATAGGCCTTAGGAAAATACAGTCATTTTGTACAAAAAGCAAAGGTACAGTTTCATTTAGGCATCAGTGCCCTCTTACATCAATGCTTACAGTTAAGATACAAAAACAAAGCAGAACTCTGTCTAGCTGTGAATATATTTTGTCTAAATCAAGCTTGATTTGTTTCCACAGCCCGAGGAAGGTTCCAAACCTGAGTATCACTGTGTTCCTCTGTGTGTGACACGGCCTTCACCAATACCTTTCTTGTGTTTGATTTGCAGCCAATATTTTAAAACCTCACCAGCCAGCTTGTTTCCAGATTTTATATTTTCACAAAGAGTTTTTTGTCTTTAGGCAACCAAAAACACAAATGGAGACCAGTGGAGTGTTGCAAGAGGATTCCCTCCTCACCTCTCTGAGAAATTGCCCCTAAAATTGAGATTAAATTGCATCACTTGATTACTTTAATATAATAGTCAATAGAATTTCTGTGTGTGAGGTGCAAGACTTTACCTTCTCATCTGCCTATCTTAGCTATCCTGAGGAGTGGTAACACGCAAGTAGGCAAGGGCAGAGCTGATTTCAAGGAAGAATAATTCTGATCTCATCACTGGTCACGATCACTGAAGTAAATCTGCAAAAATGAGTGAAATCCTTTGGAATCAAAGCCTCAAGGCTTGACTGTGGTTTGGGCATCTCTCTTAGTGATTTTCTGTCAGCCCAGCCAGTTTGTCTGTCTTGACTCCTTTTCTGGTTTATGTGACCTGAATATAAATCAGAAGGACTTTTCTGAATGTGGTATTGCACCTTCTGAAGGAAAAGATCTGGATCAAGATTCCTGAATAATCCATAGGCAGACAATGTGCAATAACAATATCCACAGGTGGAGTTACACAGAAATAGGTAACGTTTAGTTTCTCACCTGCATTTGTGCCAAGCTAATTTTCAAGTGTAAATGATCCCTAAGAGCTTGCGTATTTACCAAGAGCAAGAAATACACTCCTTTATTATAAGACTGAATTCCACAATTGAAGAAAAGTGTAATACAAATGGAATGGACAGAAATCTGCTACTAAATGGAACTGAGGAACTTAATAAAGTGCATCACTGAACAACTAAGGTCTTTAGTTCTTAATATCAACTTAACTGTTTATGAGCATTCATAAAATCTTCTAGGAGTTGGACTGTATGCTTGCATATATATCTTATTTGTCTCTGTATTAATATTATTCTGTCTTCCAGCATTTGCTTGTCTAAAGTTTGAGTGAAGGCTGACAGGGAAAATTACAGCCAAAGAGGCAATGTATTTTTTATATGTTTCTACATAATTTAAAATTGATTTGCAGCAACCTAGAAACTTGAGCAGATAAATCTAAAGCCAGTATAATTTTCTTATTGTTTGCTTTTCTTTTCATTAAGCTTTTTTTGAAATAATTTTAGGCCATCACTCTTCAGGGATCTTGAGGTCAGACCAAGGAACCTTCCAAAGCAATGTGAAGTTCATACTAAAACAATGCTATCAGACAGAAAAGCCAAATGCTAATGTTATCTACATGTCAGAGAGTATGGATAAGGTCTTACAGCATTTCTTTGGCAAAATGGATTTGCTTCCTTACTACGGAAGTCATGCTATTGCTATTAGTCTCAACAGAAACAAATTCTGACTCAACTATTTCTGTTTCATGAAGTGAAAAAAACCTTTTAAGAGCTAGAGAGTAAGTAAATGCAAATATCTTATTTAGTTCTTTTCCTTTTTGTGAGCTGCCTAGGAAAACAAATTATTTGCTGAGGCTATTTTATTTTCTTGGCTTGTTTGCTACATTGAATTATGCAATTATTTATGCCTCTTCTAGAGATGCTTTGGCATATTTAACTGTGCAATAACATTTATTCTATCAGAGATCATGCCACAGTTTGGCTGTCTTGATTCAATGAATAACTCTGAAAATCCTGTTTCCAAGATCGACACAATTAAATATGCAGTGTAGTTAATTATTTTATGATATCAAAAAAAACATCTAATATTGCCTTTATATCTTTTTCTCAGTGAGCATGGATGGTGGCAAATTTATTCAGCAGAAAAAAATTATGACCATAAAATTGACCAGACAATCTCAAATTTATAATTTTTTTTAAGTCTGTACTAAAGCAAAATAATTAGTTGTAAGTCCATAGCTTCAGGTAGTACTCCCACTGTCTCAATACAGGGCACTTGTATCTATTCAGGTCAACCACGGTTTGTTGAAATCATGCCAAACAGATAAAGGTATCTGTGAGACAGATTTTAGGGGTAAGACTATTCAATATAATCTTTTATTCATTTTATTTTAATAATTTTACCAATATTTCAAGACAGATATAAGTATTAGGATTCCCCAAAGGACTTCTCCAAGGTGATTTTCTTTGTGATGAGTGACTGTCAAAATAAGAAGAACTGCTTCACCACTGCAGTGATATTTCCCAGGAATCAGCGGATGAAACCTTTGCTTTCCACCTGGGAAGACAGGCTTTTCAGCCTCACACAAAGACTGAAATAATTGCTTAAAGTTCTGGTTTCTTCAGAACTCTGAATCCCGATTCGTCTTGCAGCCTCACTCCTAGTTTCAGCCTTCTGTATCTTCCTTTTAGGGACTACGAGCATCCCTCCCTGGCAGGGCTGACAACAGCCACTGCACTCCTCACTTGCTTCTCATATCCTACCTCATATGAGGAACTCTGCTCAAGAATAGAAATTTCCCTTACATTGAAATGGGTGCCTCGACAAGCCAGAGAGAGTGGAGCCCTATGCAACTCCTGGGAGTGAGGCAGAAAGGCAGGTGTTCAGAAGCAATGGTCATAACCTGTAGTGAATATCTACTCCCTCCTCAAAAAATATTAGAGAAGATAATTTGGTTCTGATTTCCTTTATAGACAATTTTAAGTAAATTAATCCAGACATCTTAAGACATCTTTTTCTTCAGCTGATGATTGGAAATAAAAGTTTCATGACCATTTCTGTCTAACCACATGACCTTATCACAGTATAATTACTGGGTTTACAGTGGAGGAAAATGTTTTTTGTGAGAAAAGAGAAGATGAAGTTGGGGAGATGAAAGTAGGAACGAGGAGGAAAGAATGAAAAGTCTTCAAAATCTAACATTGAAAAGTGTTCAGTGTAGGAGGTGAAAACAAGGGATGATGCATATGATGATATTACTTGTCACCCTATGAATTATGTATGGTTATAAAATGGTTTTGTTATCAAATGATCAGATTAATTAAACTCGTGTGACACAGTGATACTAGTGGAGTGGCTGTATTCTGTGACTTTGGCAGCTCAGGGTCATTAAGAACCCCAAGGCAACACCTATAATTTTCCTAAGAATTTCTTTCACTAATGGGCAAACTCTGTTTTGGCTACTTAAATTGAAAATAAAAGAACCCTTGTCAAGACTGAACTATCATATCTTTCAGAATGAGGATAAGCTGTGCTCAAATGTCTTTCAAAATATGGATGGAAAGGAAAGGAAGCTCTAGGTGTGAACAGTATAAAAAGGAGCTGCGTCAGATCTCATTCAAGAAGGAAAAGAGTTGCCCTCCCTGCCTGACTTTCTGGTGGCTGCTGTGGGTGACTTAGGGTTTGTTTGACATTAACTGCTTGTAGTTTGCCGTGGGGGTTTCTCACTGATTTGTTGTTCTTAAGCTTTTTAATGTTTTTTATATATATATACATATATATGTAAGTATTGCAGCAGGAGACTTCTGTTTTAGCCAGCTTACTCTACAGTCTGACTGTGCTTTTGTTTCTCAGCATCTGGCAAGCCATCGTCACTCCAGGAAACATTAGCAACACCCACATCACTCACGACAGATTAGGCACGGTGTTAGGATGGTGTTCATTGTGTCTCGTTTGTCAGGAAAGTTGGCCTCAAACTGGACTTAGAAATACATGCAACTAATGAGCATGGCAGTGCAATGAGGCATTTAGACTGGTTGTCCTGACTGGAATTTTTTCCTGAATGAAATGAGTATTTTGGATTTTGTGGTTGCCATTTTCACTCATTCCATTCAGGATATGACCATGCCACTTACTGTATTTTTGATTGGCATTATGCAACAGACCATGGGGTCTCAGGTATTTCTGAACCAAGCCAAACTAGGCGTCCTTGCAGTGACTTCTCTTGGACATTGTACTGGTCTGAAAAAAGCTGTTCTTGTTTTTAACATAAAGATGCTCTCCTTAGAGCTACTAAAATCTTGGAAGAGTGAAAAAGTGTTAATTCTCAACTTGATTATCTGTTCAGCTTTAAGATGGAGCACTCTATCTGGGGTGAAAGGTCTGTTCAGTATCCTGTGTTCAGAGCTTACTGGAACCTGTTCAGTTTTTTAAAAGCTCAGGGAAAAATACTGTTTCATTGCAAAGTAGACCACTCTGAGTGACACAAAAATGGTAGGATGAACTTCTGACTTTGACTGAACTTGGAATACTGATCTCCCACACCTTTATTAATTTCCATATGTTATTTTTCATTTCACCATTTCTTTATATACATGATGTTGAACAATAAGTAGAATCATTATTTGAAAACAAATTAAAACCATTACAATTTGAACTTTTCACACAGTTATTTGTGCAAGAATGACTTGTTATTTCTTTGTGCATATGAAATACAAATAATCTTTCCATCTGGGTGAAATAGTCAGGGACAAGAGATCCTTGAATTGGCATGTAAAATGAAAAGGAAGGGGAGAGAAGCCAGAGGAAGTAGTCCGCTATTGTTTAGTCACAGCGGCAGCAGCCATCCCACAGGAAGCATCTCTAGCCAGAAGGGAGAAGGGTGGTCCCTCTTCCAGTGCTCTGACCCTTGCAGTGCTGCAGAGCTGTCTGCAAGGTGTTGGAGCCAAGGAATATGCTGCTCAGGAAAGCCTGAGACATTTGAGCAAAGCAGTGAATCGCAAACTGAGACTGCATTTGCACAGGGTAGCAAAACCCTGCAGGCTTGGTGCCGTCTTTGAGGGGACTGACACGATGCAGGTAGGCAGTAAGCAAACAGCTTTCAAAAGCCTGATGGCAGCCAGCACTGCAAACTTCACTGTTCTTTCCATTCACCAGGATTTCTTCACTGCAGCCTTCCTTCTGATTCACTCAGATACCGTATGCCAATCAAACAGAGAATTTCCGCTTATCGCTTATTAACTCAGCCGATGTTAGACACAACAGTCAGCCAGATACAGATGTCTGCTTCCAACTAAACTAGACCATGGGCTTTGCCCCACACTTAGAAAGAGGAGGATTCTTCAGTAATGTAACAGGGCCAAACTAAGTCTGTGTTTGGTTTTTAAAAAGAAAGAAAATAATGCAGATGTAGAATTTTGTGAGACCAGATGGATTGTATCTGGAAGTGTTTATCATTTTTAATATTTTGAAACCAGATGTTGATGCGCAGACATTGCTGGTTGCAGCCATAGGAAGCTGTGTTAGAAGGACACTCTCTAACCTTTGTTAAGAAATTACAATGTTTTGATCCAGTTAAGATCAACTATTAGTACAGAATTGGCCAACCACTGCTGTAAACTGTTAAAAAAATAGGAAACAGATGCTCAATAGAAAGAAAGCTATCAGCCAGAGCATTCCTGATCTTTTTATAAAATGTAAACTTAAATACTTTTTGTGTCCTTTAATGAACTGCTATAGAACAACTTTAGTAGTCAAAACATTTCACAAGATTAGACAAATGCAATTTGTCATTTATTAATATTTCTACAGAAGTGGTGTCCCTGGGAAAAAGGGCACAGAGGTGGCACATGCCAGGTGATAAATGTAAAGTGTTTCTGTGAGTAGAACTCTACGCAGATCTGATACTCGTAAGACTGATGGCATTTTGATTGTAGGAAAGCAGCAGCTTTTATTGCTCAAATAGACTGTGTCTGTGTCTGCGGGGGAAGGAGCAGCTGTATCTACATTATGTGGCAACATCTACAAATGTTAACAAGTATCTGTTAATTGATCATATTTGCAGGAAGGATGACTGCAGCAGTGCTCAGAAACCGTGAATGGAGTAGAGATTTTTCCATGGAAGCCCACTATGCTGCTACATTGAAAAATTAACTCTGCTTTTCAGATTTTTTTTGCTGATCGCAAAACTGAGTAATCTGGTCCTGCCCCATTTTCCTAGCTGAGAATGGTGATGAGTGGCAGGCCCATGCTAGTGCAATGCCTGCTGCCCTTCTCAGAGCTGTGACTTCTCTGTCAGAGAAAGAATGGAGCTGGATTAAGATCCTGGAGTAAGAAAATTTTCTGAGTTCCCCAGGTCTTCCTTTCTTTCTGTAAAATAGAGATAATAATGCTGTTTATCTCCTGCCTCTTTTTCAATTTAATATAAACCAATAATGATAATTATTGTCTAGTTGTTTTGAAATTTAGTCTACTCAGAATGCTTTCCTTCAAACCACTTTATGCAGACTGACTTGATACTTCGAGCAAATTGAACAGCTGAATTCTAACTTCATGGGGAAAACACAATCAAGTTAAAAATTGAAAAACATCTTGAAGGTATTTCTTAATGTGATCTCGGAACCAAGTCAGAAGGATCCTTCCTTACAGCAGGGCTCTTTTCCAAAACATTTCTGGAGATGCATTCAAATTGCTGCCTCTCTTGCCCATGTTCTTGCACAGCTCTTGTACTGGAGCGAAGCAGCGAATCACAATCTGTGACTGCATTTGCAGTGGGTAGCAATCCTGCAGGCTTGGTGCTGCCTTTGAGAGGACTGACACTGTGCTCTGCCCGTGCACTTGCAGATTGGGGAACAGCTGCAAGCAGGCAATGGGATGGACAAGGCAATCTGATCTACATAGTGCTCCTAGGTTTCCTTCATCATCTAAATGGCTCGGGGAGAAAGGTACACTCAACAGTCATAGACATGACTGAACATAGTATAACGTGATTTGAGAATACCAGTAGAAGGAAGTTCAGAATAAGATTATTTGTTCTCTTTCTTGGCACATAGGCTGGACTCAGTTACCACAGTCCTTGGTAATTTGTACCTTAGGTAACTAGTCCCAAGGTTACTTGAGCTCTCCATCCCACAGCATAATCATGGAAGGGACTGACCATTCATGTATCATACACTTCATGGAGGGGCTCTCAGAACTGCTCTCTTGTTGTGAATTCTCCCAGTTGATTCACATTTTAAAAATGCAGTTTCTCAAACAGAGCAGCAGTAGTTTGTTAAAAACATCGGACTCAATTGCTGCCCAACAAAAATAACACTCTCCAAGCTCTCCTCCTCATTTAGCATGGTCTCCAGTGTTTATCAAACGAATTCAGGACGACCACAAACTGGATTACTTTTTTTCCTTTGTCTTTTTTCCAGATTAGATGTGATTTGCACATGGGGCAAAGGGAAGGGATACCTCCTTTGCATATATTTTAGCAACAAAATAGTTTAGTCTTTTGCTCACAAACAAGCTGCTGCTTCTTTTCTCCCTGTCCTTGCTTTGGAGGCTATCCCAGATCTCAGCTCATGCTAACCAGAGCTATATTACATCTGGCACTTTCCCTGTGATTGCTCAGGCAGCTGGAACAAGTTAGATTGCATTGTTTCCTATGACTTCCCCTTGCATATCAGTTGCCATTACTCCACCTCTGCTGGAGCACTTTTCCATCTATGTTCTCTCCTTCTGTTCTATGCAAACTGCCAGAAGTTTTCACAGTTTCTTCATTTCCTCTGTGAAGCACTGAGAAGACCAAACACCCAAAAGCAGATGCTAAGAAAAATGTAGTATAGGCTTTTGACCAAAGCAATACAGATTGCAACAAATGCTGCTGACTTGCTTCATTTTGGCCTGTCCCTGTTCAATATGGGCACTTCTCTTCTTGAAGGAGGACAGTGTGAGATGCTTTTCAATCATTCTTTTATTTAGTTTACAATTCTGGACACTTCCAGTGGCCTAAACCCAGGTCATGTAAAACAGCAGTGATGTTAGCAGGAGGATTTTGGCAGGCGGTACTTTGCAAGGGGAAGCTCCATGAGACTGTTACATATACAAAGTGCTCATTCTCTTGTGAGTGCTGATGTGAACCTGTATCCGTGTAATTCCAGCCTGGGTAAGCCACCTTCTCCGTCCTCTCTGAGAGCTGGGAATGAATCAGACATGGATGAATTTCCATGATAAGACACAGTCACTAATTCATATTTCTCTTGTGCCATCATTTACAGCTTCCTCCTTCCCAGCTACGTGAGGCTGCTGGTCAGAGACTTGGCCTCTTCCCAGGCGAGCTTTGCAGCAGGTGCTGCCATGGTTCAAGTTATTGTTTCTCTGCGACAATGCCATTGTCTAAAAACCATTTAATCACTCCAAATCACACCTCTGGATTATCCTTCACACCACATGAAGGATGTTGTTTTTCCCCAGCGATCCCATGAGCTGTGGGTTGGATTTTATATTTTCTAATTGCAATTGTGTATGGTTACAAAAGAGAGAAGGTATTGCACTTGACATAGCATGGGTAATGTGGAGGACGTATACATTTTTTATGAAGTACAGATACCGTCTAGCCATTAATTTCTGATCCAGCTTTGGATTACTATTGTTTATTTGTTAAGTGCCAACTATGTGCTCAGAACTGTGGAAGACTCAAAATGAAGACAATCCCAGCCCTTAAAAACTTGGATCTGAAATTCTCCAAAAGTCAAAAGAGGGTTTAGATCAGGTGTTCCAGTTCAGGCTCATCCTCCTTATGAAGTGGTGCTGAAAAAATCCAGATGCTTAGTAAAGAATTGCTGCATTTTCTTGTAAAAATGTAACATTTATTGTAAATGACTAATTTTTCTAATGAATATTTTGGAAGTGACGTTCATGTAGAGAAACTATAAACTGCAATAAATTGCATAGGGGTTGCCTGATGTTTCTGGACACTAAAGAGAATGGAAACTCTTGGCCAAGATGATGAAAAACTTTCAGACAAGCCAGGGAGTGAGTGCCGACATGGTGTAATCTTAGGCATCCATTAAGGACTTGAGGCTATATTATCTGTGTAAGTGCTGGACAGACATAGACTGAGGTACCAGAGCCTGTTATAGGAAATAAATGTTAAGGCTGTGAGAACAGCAAAACTCATATGTTGATATGCACTGGGAAACTAAGTGCATATCTCTTTTTCTAGTGATTCTTCCTGGGGAAGTGG
>VYXC01002304.1:36644-173021 GCA_013397175.1 Platysteira castanea
GTCTATGAGAAGAGTGACCTACCCTTTCTTGGAGTGGGTAGGTGGAGTACAGAGGAAGGTCAGGCAGGATGGGGTTAACTTGCTGCTGAGCATGGCCAGGCTGGCATTCTGTTCTTTGCCCAAAGCACATCAGTCCTGTGTAGTGCATTGTTCATGTATGAGATGAAATACTAAGCCACAGAAAAGTGGCACAAAACGTGTTTGTGTATGTGTGTGTGTAGCTTTTACCTTCCCCTAAACTTGCACCTCTGTTCCTGTGGGATTGTGGGCCTCACAAATGTGTGCATTTAACATGGAAAACACTCACAGTAGTTGACAGGAGGTACACATTTTTCACATGTGTAACCTGCTCTAACTAGAAACAAAGCCCTAGCTATTCTAGCCTCAAACAATCTATTCCTCATTACTACTCACATGACAAATAAATCCAGCTGACATGTGGGACACGATCTAAAGCCAAGGGAAAGTTCTCATTGATTATCAGGCCTTTTGGATCAAGCTATCACCAGCTAAAGAAATACTTTAATTTTAAAAAGGAATTATTAGTAAAAAAAGTAACCTTTTTTTTTTTTTTTTTTTTCCCCAGGGAAGAAAGCTAACACCTGTTCTTGGTTATTTTATTCCACTTCTGGGTGAACATTTTGTTCAGATTATTTTTCCTCCTGTATTCCTTTCTCATCTCCCCAAACCGGTCACCTCTGATGTTGCATTAACATAACTTAACTCCGTGTGGAAAAATTCCATTCCATTGCAGATGTCTCTAGCCTGAAGCAGGGTGAGTGACACACCTGTGTACTAGACCTACTTTGTTCAAGGAATGTGTACAATTACAGGCAAATACTGTAAACCATTCAAAAGCCTTTCCACCGGGATAGATCCTCCTGTCTTTACTCAGACAATATTCCCACCACTTTCCTGTCTAAACACAACCTTATTTGCAGTTCAGGTTTATCGTAGGCGGTCGGAAGGGAGAGGGGAAGGGGAGAGGTGTTTGCTAGTGCTTGTGTGATGAGAAGCTGGTTTAAGGTGGCGATAAAGAGTGGGATGACCCCTGGTGCTTCTGCTGGGAATTACTGGCCCTCAGTTTTGCACGGAACTGCACTTCCAGCGGCGTCCCACAGACGGTCCGGCGTGCTGGAGCAGCGATAGGCACAGCGGCTGGGCGCGTTTTCCCAGCTGTCTCCCAAGCTTTGGTTTGCTTCAGTGGGGATGGTATTTGTAGGAGCTAAACGTAAAGGTGCATGAGTTTCCGCTGATTTCCAGCACATATTAGTGTCTTTTTGGAGCGTAAAATTCCGCTATTGCTTCTTTTAAATGCGTTCTCCTTCGGGAAGGTGGATCAGGTGCAGTGAGAGGGTGGCCAGGGAGAGGCACAAGCAATTTACTTATTCCTGTCTACCCTGCTGTGAATGATGGTGCCAGGTATGGCCTGTGACAGCCCGCTCAGTTTTCAGCTTCCCGCACTTCTGTGCGCCTCCCAAGCTCCTGCTGCGTTGGCGCTTATCTCCCTGTGCCACCTCCGTCTCACTGTGCTCGCTCCAGCACCACTCCGACCTGGCGGCCCGGAGCGTGACCTCCTACTGCTGCTTGCGGACAGGTCTCCGAACCCGCCCTGAACCAGAACACGAGTGAACAAGCCCCTGGCCCCCAGGCACCTCACCCCGCGCTGCTTTCCCCGCAGCATCCCCAGGGGAGGCGGATGCAGAGCGCTCCAGCAGCCGGAGCCCCGCGTCGGGAGATGGCAGTATCTCCCCGCCGACGAGCAGCCGGCAGCACGAACCACAACCACGGCGAGAGATAGTCTTGTTCTCCCCCGAAATACCCTCAGCTTCCCGTTTGTACAACCCCTTCTAGATAAGATGGCGCTGAAGGAGAAACTTGATGGCTGGAGGCTGGGGAGCAGCAGTGGAACCAGCCTGTGGCATCAGCTGAGTCGTGGTGATCCGTCGGTCCGCAATGGAGCATCTCTCCCGCTTCTCCAGCCGTCGGACTGCCTGCCCGCCCTGCTGCCACTCCCTGCTCCTCACACGTCGGGGTCTGGACCTACACAGGCCACGAAGTAGGTGGCCTGTGTAAGAAATTACTCCTTCTGAGCTCTGTGCTGGTGGCAAAGAGGAATGAAACGCTTGCTCAAAGCAGCATTATCTGCTCGGGATCTACCGATATGAAAAAAGTAGGGGAAATAGACTGTAAACATTCGTAGGCTTCACTATTCTAGGCAGGAACTATCACATTGCTGTTCATCTGTCCCCCATGATGGTTCATCTCTGCTACCAGGGGCTGAGTGACAGGAGAAATAACTCATGTTTTTCTGGGGGCTTTCAGTGTGAAGCAGAAAGGGAGGTTGACATTATCCCTCTCATATATCCATATCCATTCTCCAGCCCATAGCTGCAGAAGACAGCTGCTTTCAAGCATCACAGAAGTTCAGGAACTCCTACCCCAAGTACGCTCAGCTCAACCGCAACGGCTGCTGCAAAAAATGACTATATGGATCTCAAGCCCTGATCTGTACAACCCCCAGCCCTATTCCAACTCCACTCTGTGCTTTTTCCATCCCAGTTTCATCCCTATAGCTCTTTGTTCACCTGATTCAATTTGGCAGTAAGGAGGGGGCACACTTCCCAAACTCTTCTCCATTAGCTGGTCCCATGTCACATCTCCTCCCCTGCACACGCCCAAGTCCCAGAAGCTCACAGGGTGAAAGTGGGTGGGTCCCTGGGACCCTCTAGTTTATCTTTTCTCGAAGAACAATAACAATAACAACAGATTTTTGCAAAGGTTTTTCCTTCCTTCCTGATATTATGTTTTAAAAGCAAGAAATTAATCTCTGGATTTGTCTTCTTTTATCAGCTCCTTTACTTCTCTTAGACATCTCTGGACTCTTCGCTTAGTGGGTCAGAGCATGGTGCCGATAATGCCAAGGTTGTAGCTTTGACCCTGGTATGGGCCATTCAGTGAAGTGCTGGACTCAGTGATCCTTCTGGTTCCCTTCCAGCTCAGAATATTCTGTGATTCTAGATAGTCCAAGTCACCTTTGAGAAACAGAACTAGCATTTTTTCTGACCAGTATCAGTAACGTGTCTATCTGAGGCTACTAGTCTGCTCAGAAAGTGAATAGCTGCATTAGTCTGTGCTTTCACTAGTATTTGTTTGATGTCTAAGCTGGCAAAGTATTTCACAAAATTCTGTGCTGGAGCATTGTGATATTAAGATCAGTTCTCCTTCCACAATAAAAAGTTGTAATCTGTTTTCCATTTGTGTCAACGTGTTTGTGTCATAGACTGCACACAGGTGAGGCCAGAGGATCTAGGGACTTATAAAACATTCATCCAAAACTTGTATGGATGTCTTCCATTGAGACAGTTGTTCAAAAAATTTGTTATATCCTACAAGTATAAATTTCATTCACTGTTTCAGAACACCTAGGTGTCTGCTGCTACCAGTAATTTTCAGTCAGCTTCCAAAATAAAATAGGAAATGGAAAAACATGGCAACAACTGTGAATTTTGTAAAGTAACCCCAGAAGGATTGCCATTAAGACACTGCAGCTCACATGTGTTTAGTGTTCTTCCCATCAATTTTACCAAAATGCTGAGTAGTAAAAAGGACTTCAAGAAGTCAATATAGCTAGAAAACTTTGGAGAAGGGAGGCATTCAGTAGTATCCTATTTTTCAGGAAACAAGTGAATGGCCTCCCATCTCTCCTCAGCCCAACAGATGCTCTCAACCAAACGAACAGATGTTTGCTGAAAGATGTCCTAGCACTGGCAAAGTCTTTTGGAGACCATCAGCTGCTGTAAATAATGCTGTGAATAAGCCTATTTAAATGGTGGAGGTCCAAGGAATTTGAGAGTACCAGATACCTATGCGATTATCCTACCAGCTCCATTTCATTTGTTTCTTCTAGAAAGAATCAATATAGAGAAAATTTGTGACCCCAAACAGGTGTATAAAAAAATACAGGGCCGCAGCTTGCATAAGGTGGCTGGTAATCTGTTTTGCACAAAGTGTCTCTGCAGGAGGAGCATGGGAATGCTGGCTCTTTTTATTAAGCCAGGGAGAGTGCAGGAACATTGTGCAGATAGCTGAATTACCCACTCTCAATATGCTATGATCTCAGTAGAAAGGAAACTCATTCATGGAAAATACTGTGTTTTAATCTTGGCTTCTTTGAAAATCCGGTCCTGGCTCCAGGGAGCTTATGGAATGTCTCCTGGCATTGTCTCTATGGCCAACTCATTGCCTTGTTAAGCACAGGGTGGTAAAGTTGCAGAGATCCCAATCTGTCCATTTATCTCTGCCTGTTCTAATGCTGAGAGCTGGAAAAGCCACACACACTGCATTGCAAACTCTTTGGCCCACACTCCTGCCACCTCTGAAGGCTCTCTTCTGTAGGCAACAATAGGTCTGGTCTGGTTTGCTGATAAATTATGCAATTTGTCTGAGACATAAATTTGGCTTGCAGTGGAAGCATTTGCCTGGCCAAGAGGTGTACTGTATCAACAAATGTACTTATTGGATTGTCTGCCGTCACTGAAGTCATCATCTTGCAGCCAAGGCCAAATGTTACAGTGCACGTCTTCCCTCATTTCTCAAACAAATCACAAGACTGCTTATACAGCTCTGAGAAACTTTCACTGCAGACAGCATGCTATGGAGCTGACACTTGGGTAATGTTACACACGTGTAATCTCAGTTTACTAGATGACCATCAGCTGTAGAGATAGCAATTCCAGGAGGTTTTCTCAAGTAACTCTGAGACACTTGCTACCTTGCAGTTAAGGGGTCAAGCAGCATAATCTCTTCAAATGGCCTCCAAAACATTATTGCCACATCCTAGGGTGATGTCTGAGTTGTCTTAAAGGTGGACTAATCCTGAGACAAAATGGACTTTTACTCCCTTGTCATGGTGTAACCCCAGCCAGCAGCCAAGCCCCACACAACCACACATTCATTCCCCCACCAGCTGGACTGGGGAGAGAATCAGAAGGGTAAAAGCTGGAGAACTCATGGGCAGAGATAAAGACAGATTAATTGGGAAAGCAAAAGCTGTGTACACTAGCAAAGCAAAACAAGGCACTAATTCCTGGCTTCCCATGGGCAGGCAGGTGTTCAGCCATCTCCAGGAGAGCAGGGCCCCATCAAGTGCAATGGTTACTTGGGAAGACAAATGCCATCACTCCAAATATCTCCTCCTTCCGCCTTCTTCTCCCCACATCATATACTGAGCATGATGTCTTATGGTCTGGAATATCCCTGTGGTCAGTAAGGGTCACCTGTCCTGGCTGTGTCTACTCCCAATTTCCCATAAACCCCCAGCCCCCTTGCCAGTGTGGCAGTACAAAAGGTGAAAGAAAAGGCCTTGGCTCTGTGTGACCCCTGCTCAGCAATAACGAAAACATCTCTGTATTATCAACCCTCTGCTCAGCACAAATCCAAAACATATCATAAAACATCCACATCCATACCAGCCACGGTGAAAAAAAAATTACCTCAGCAAAACCAGAACATTTCTTGACCACTAAACTGGCTGAATCATTACGAAAAGGTTATTCTTTGGCATCCCTCAATCTCAGACTGCAAGGGCCATCATGAGATAGCTGAAAATCTGTCTAAGTACCTGGAACCAATGTTGACTGGAAGCAGCTAGCACACTTATCAACAGAATGAAATGTTTAACAGTGGTTTTAAAAGAAAAACAATAATCCTGAAATAATGCAGGTGCTTGATTATAATGAAGATAATTTCTAATGCACAGTAGTTACAAAGTAGACTAGAAGTGCATTAGGAACTAGTCTGAAAATAAATTGTAAAAATGCCATATGAACAGAGATACTCCATTGGCAAATGGCAAGAGAGGGTGAAATATCGAAATGTTTATTTCAGCTATCCCAGGCATCTTTGCTGAATGCACAGCTATGCACTACGGAATATTCAAGATAATTAATCTCATGAGAGATGGGAGTAGGAAGAAGGGACCAGGAAAAATACACTGTCATTGCCAAGTGCAATTACCCTTTTCAGACATGCCACTTGATATAGTAGACAGGCTAGATCTCCTGGACAGTCGATCTAATCAGATCTGATATGGACAATTGCAGGGGAGATAGGTTTATCTGAAGCAATGATTGCAAGCAAGCAAGTGGAGAGTAACCTTTCCCACAACTACAAATTTGGAACTCCTGACAGTGCTCCAAGCATCTGCTTACATCTGTAGAAAATAAGGCAGTAGTCTTTTCTTTGGTCAGCCTTTTTACACTGAAGAAACCAAACATAAATGTCTGCATATGGCTTTTCCAAACCAGGCATTAGTGTTACATGGTACTAAGCTGCTGTGAAAGGGGAAGTAGCTGATCAGACATGGAATTGTAAGCTGGACCATGAGAAAAGCTCTGCACTGGGGAGTAATCTACACACTAAAAACCACCGAGGAACTCTGGATTAAGTACAAAGGTGGAGAAATGGGAAAGAAACCTATCAGCCAGGATTGCACTACAGTCTGCTGTGTTACTCAGTTTGCTGTTTTCAACAAAGCAAATATCAACACATTTGTTTTGTACTTTATTGTTCTAATAAATCCAACACTGTGACAAGAGTTCTGGCTTCTTCTATTCATTATGTTATCCTGAAATCCACAATGATAAAAACTCTGAAAACATCACCTCTCCAGATGACAAAACATTGTGGAGACAGATTGTCAGTTTACTGCTGTGACAGTCAAGAAAGACTTCCAGTTACAAGGCTAGGAATGTAAAGTGATGATTATTCATGACAATATTTTTCTTGTGATACATCCCAATATTGAAATCCATGGTTGCCAGAGATAAAAAGGTTCATCCTCTTTTAATTCAGAAATGCCAAAACAATGTCATCCACTTCTTTGAGCACCTCATCTTCTTAAAACCGTTTAAAAGGAACTATTGTCCCAGAGCCCAGTGGCTGCTTTCTATAGACAGATGTTGTGTTCTGTGGTGCTATTGTATCACCACAGAGATCACTGCTATTACATCGCTGCAGAGATCACTACCACAAAGTCTTCATAGTAGAGACAAGATTCCTTTACTAACCCCAGTGGTTAATTTGAGTGCTGTGTGTGTGTAGATTTGCATACTTGAATGAAGGACCTGCTGGCTCTGAGAGCTACAGGTGCAAGAAAAGATATTTAAGCTCACAACTACCACTGGTATTACAAGGAAGACTGAAATTCAGTAAAGACAGCCAGCTGAAGAAAATAAGGAACCACATGTTCTCCAGATGTTTTCTAGCATAAAACCACAGAGTAGAGTCTGATTGTCATTCAGCAGGGGTGGGGACAAGAGATAGCTACCAATTAATTACATGTTCTACCCACCTCTATGAAAGTGGTTGAAATACTAGGTAGAAATTCAGTATCTCCTTCAGCTTACATGTAAGGAGCCTTACTTCCTCTTAAAATCCAGAACCCTTTCATTATAGACTTACACTGATCTCTGCACATGGAGCAGAATGGGAAAATTGCAACAAGGATTAAAGAAGTCTTATGGAGGCCTGGCCAGAGAAGAATAGATACCGGATTTATCAACAGGTAAGGGCAAAGAGTTGAGATTAATTTCAGATGTGAGATTCATATCCTGCCATGATGTGTCAACAAATATCACTTAGTGCCTCAGTTAGCTGTGTGTTGGAGCAAAGTAACAGCATCTTTTCACGCAATAGGGAAGAAGGAAACTGCCTGTGTCCCCAACACCTCTCACCTAGGCTTGCTTTAGTAATGGTAGAACATTAGCTGTAATGGTAGAACATTACAGCTCTTGATGGGGGTGGTGGGACAAGTAGCAACAATGAGATTCACCTGAGAAGCAGAAGGGGGATGGTAGCAGCAGTGCCCACCCGCCACTGCGCTGCCTCTGCTCCATCCTCAGTGCCACATGCCTGGGGAATGGCTCTTTCCCTACATGTGCCCCACTGCAGCAGTTGCCAGCAGCAAAGGGGGAGGCCCCTGCAATACATGATTTATGGTGAATTTGCACTTACTATTGCATGGCATTGAAGCACACGGACTCCACAGCATTTTGTGAGGAGATTTCTGGGTGATGAATAGGCTGAGAAAGGCCAGGTAAACAGTATTATTGTAACACTACATAAATACGTTTTTTAAATTTAACATTAAAACACCTGATTTCCTTTAGCATTGTAAACATGTCACTTTATTAGGTCTGGGAGAGCTGATGAATTTAAAGTCATTTTCAGCAAACAAGTGGCAGCCTTTCTGCTTTTCAGATGGAGATGAAGGAAAGAAATGTTTATCATGAAAACATATGAAGCAACAAAAGGGACAGGAGAAAGCTGTTGCCTGCACTGAAGTCTCTTACAGAGAAGAGCCACCCAGGTGGTACTAGTGGAAAGCTGTTAGAAAACAGAGGAAAGACAGGAGAACTTCTCCTTGAAACAGCTGGCACAGTCTCAATGTTTTGTAGCTAATAAATTTAGCTTTCGGGAGGAAGTTCAAATAAGCTGCATTTACTAGTTTTTAAGAATGAAAATGAATACATTAATTATGTACAATGTTACCGTCTGCTAAATGAGGCAATTTTGGCCAGAGCTTGGCAATTTCTTCGCAGACACAAAGTTTAACCCAAGGCATTTCAACCATAAAATTACTGCCCTGTAAAAGGACAGATAAATGTCTAAGCAAGTGCCTCATTACTGTCAGAGCAATGATTTGTTGTTTCATTTTACTGTTGTGTTTTCCTGGTTATTAGAGTGACGGTTGAGTCAGCCTTTCCATTATAAGTAAACTTCCTTTAAGGAACTGCAGTTTAACCAGAGAAGAAAACTCACTGTAAGCATTTAGGTAAAGAGGAAAAATAAAAACACTGGCAAGTGCTTGGATACTCTTTGCAGAGAGCAGTTCTTGACCTCTCGAGGCCCCAAATTAGCTCTTTCTTTCCCTCTGTGTATAGATACCTCCCAGCTAGGATATCTGCTCCACCGAGAACCAACTTAGTTTAAGGAGGATATAAAAAGAACTTGGAGAGAATCAGCAAAGCACTGAGAGCTGCACCCCTTGCTTCCTGGGGGCTATACCCAGAGGTGATGCTGCCTGGGTCATTGCCCTCTCCCCACTGGAATGGTGGCAGGCAAGGTTGTGGTGGGCAAGGTGGGGGGCCAGGTGAGAGGAGTGAGTGCCCCCCTTGAGAAGGGACCTGTGCAGAACTGGCTCTTTCCCCTTTCAACTGGTCATGGGGGTTGGGTGGCTACAATGCATCTGTTTTGGCCACCAGGCAGTTCCATGTTGAATATGACTATGTTCCTCATCAAGACTATTCGGAACTCATAATAAATTCCTCATTTTAGCTCCCAGTGAGTAACTGGAGAAGTTGGGCTTTGCTAATTACCCTACCTCCATCAGCTGCCATGTGTCAGTGGTCTGTGGTGATTATTGAGAATAGGACTGCATTTCAGAAATCAGTGCGTATATGCCATTTGACTGGAGCAGCCCTCCACACTTGGCTCCATTTTTCTCCCTGTCCCATTTTTTTTCCTCCTTGTTTTGTTTTGCTTTTAAACATGAGTGATCATGAGGCACAGATATCATTAAGGGTTTCTGGTTGGCATGTACAAGTATAACACGTGCTCCAATCATGGCTTGTACCATAAAACCAAATCAAACTAAAAGCTTTCTGTCTGAGGATAGCATTTGAGGCTGATGCGTCCTTATAAAAATAACATTACAGGCTGCTCATGGGATATGCTGGTGAGAAAGAGGTAGAGGCCTCCCCTGGCACCAGACCTCCCCAGCAGAGGGCAGTCCCTAAGAGAATGGCTGGGTGGGAGTCTGGCTGCCAGCCAAGGCTACCCCAACACCACCCCAAAAAAAACCCTGTGCAGAAGTCCTACTGCTAAGTGTCAGGAGTTTGCTCCACTACCCAGGAGTATGTATATCACAATACTAGGCATGATCTTCTTATGCTTATTTTTTTTCTTTTCTTCTTCCCTTCCTTTATCTTTCCTTCACTTTTTTATTCTTTTATTTTTTTCCTCCTGATCTTAGAAACATTACTCTTCCTAACTGGACCAAATTAGAATCTTTTTGAGTCAGAAAGCTAAAAACCAAGACCCTAATCCAGACAAGGTGAAAGCAAAGAACAAGGGCTTGATAAGCCAGCTGAGAGCCACAGTCACCAGAGTCCTGCAATGGCTCAGACTGTTTTTCTGGCTGATGTGGTGGGCCCCTGATTCACTCTTTCTCTAAATAGGACTAGAAATGTTCCATTCATTGGCACTGGTGTGTGCACTCCCAAAACACATTTTAGTTTCAGTGAGTCAACAATTTCTAATATTTTCCAAATAGCTCCAGTTGTTTTTGTTTTTTTCATGTAGAAGAAGTGTGTGCTTCCTGGTGAAGGGCACAGTAGATTGTATAGCAGTGTAGGAAACATGAATCACTTTCCATTTGCCTCTCTGCCACACTCCATTCTCCCAGACACCATGAGCAAGGCAGAAAAATTGAATCTAATTAAGCTCCATTCTAAGCCTGACTCCTTCATATAATTCCTATAAATCCTGTCCTTCATACTTTTCTGCTCTCTTGCTTCATGTTAAATGAAGTGCATATGTGAATTTCTAATAGCCTATGTTTAGATGGATGTTTGATGCCTAAATTATCCAGAAAATGAGTTTTTTTTGTGCAGCAAAGGAGTGTCTTTGCTTGTCCACTTAAAAAATAAATTTCTGAAACTTTCTGGTGTTTTCTTCTTTTCTATCTTTACTTCCCAAATAGAAAAAAAAAAATCTTAGTTTTTTAAATTTAAAGTAAATTCTTACTTTATCTAAGTAAGATACTCAATTCTTTGGAAATCAAGCCTTGAAATTTGTAAAGAAACTAACATGGAAGAACAAACTATTGTGATGTTTCGACTTTCTCAGCATTCCTTCTACTGCCTGGGCTTTTGGAAAATGAAAAAAAAATCTCCCAAATTTATAAACATTTCCAAAATGTTTCAGAATACATTATTTGTTTGAAAAAAAAGAAAATTAATCAAACAAGTCAACCCTAAAGTGCATGTTTCTTGAGGAGTCTTAGAGGTAATGGATAACGATGAAGTAATTTTGCACCCAAATGAGGAAGAGTCCACCCATAAATGCTCTCAGTATGACATTTTTGCTTTAGTTCATCACCGAATGTCATGTGCAGGGCACAATGACAGCCATGGAGAGCAATGGGTTTCCAGCAATGAGAAATGAAGGTAATGTTGTGCTATCACCCATTTTCTGACTACCCCACTCTTCTGAAATGGTACTGAATGGTTCTTCTCTGGAGTCACATGCTGACCCCTTTGGGAGACACGCTGTAAAACTTCTGTCTGCTATGGGTCTGTCTGCTCAGTAGACAGGGTTTCTTTGCATTTTGTCCACCTGATTTTTGATAGATTTTCCTTTTTGTTCCTAAAACTGAGAAGGGAGCAGATGTACCTACAGAACAGCTGTGTTTGTAAGAGACGTGTTTTAATCTAACCCCTCGGAGAGTCCACTACTTACAAGCTGCTTCTTGTGGCTGAGTCACTGTGGCTACCAAGGCTCTGCCACTTGCCATGTAGCTCCCAAGATCATAAAGTCACATCTAAGTGTGGTGACAATTCTGTGATCCCACTTCGGCCTCTGCCAGCAGACTGTGGAAGGACTGCTTCCTTCAAACGAAATTCAGTACCTCACTAAAAAAATGAAGTACTGCTCCCAAAAACATTTAGATTTTCATGAGGGTGATCTTAAACTGGAAAGGCTACTTGCCCCTCAGTAGCCCAGTCTGTCTCCTGAACAACCCATGACCTTAAAAGTATTAGCAAAGCATTAGTGAGTGAACTGGCGCGGGGATTTAAATGCATAGACTGTGTGTCTACATCATCAAATTGGTTTATTCTGTATTTTGTCTCAAGGACACTGCAACAGAGCTGCTACTTGTCTCTCAGGCTGCATCTAGAGCAAAGCACCTGGTGTTCTTGGTGAGGAAGCCTTGGTGCAGAGCAGGGGGAGATTCTTTCTACAGGCTGCGCCCTGCAAACAGCCCACAGGTGAGCCAGTCTCTACCAGACTCCACACACGGGCTCAGGGCTGCTCCAGGCAGAACGACAAGGGCAGCGTGGACATCAGAGTCCCAGCTCACACTCGGCTCCTGTAAGAGACACTGCGTCTTTCAACCACAAACCAAGCAACTTACAACTTTGTATAGTGCAGAAAATGACACTTCCAAGTGTATTTATTGAGAAATAGTAAAGATGTACATAATTTTACAAGCTTTTAATTTTAATTTACATTTTTCTTAAGTTAGGTAGGCCCTAATAAACTATAATATGCTAATATGTGACAGAGACCCTTGGCTTCAAATCTCCAAAATGCTGCTATTTCTGGGATTTTGGCTTATGTCACTTCAGCTCCTCTTCAGAGATACTAAATACCATATTCATGTACAGCATATGCCTGGTGTCAATCCTATAGAGCAGAGATGACTTTTGAACTGAAACCCTGGATCTGGATACAACTTCACTGCTAAAACCTAGTCTTCCTATAGTGGGTCAAGTCTTTATTCTCCGCAAACTCTGCAGTTCCGATGTGATGCAAGATTTCATCTGCCCCAAGATGAAGTGTGCTTGTATAGAGGACTCTGATTTGGCCTCATCGCCCTTGTCAGTGCTTACACTGGAACACACTCTGCATCTGCTTCAGATGCAAACACTGCTGCTCGCAGTGGATTCTAATGGAAACAGATCTGGGAGCTGCTACCTGTATCTTTGTGCTCAGTCTCCACAGGCATCTAAAAACAAGCATATATTTTAGGTTTTTTCTGCCCTCTTTTCCTGAACTGCACAGAGTTATGTCTAAGATACTATCCCATGACTGCAATCACACAATATTTGTATTTTGCAAGCTGACCCCTCAAATGCCTAATGAATGTTCAGGTTCTGTACTGAGAACAGCTAGAGTATCAGCAAAAGGCATTTTATTCTATATTTCATTTCTCCAAAATACTTGCAAATGTGACCTTGTGCTCAATCTTGGTTGTTGAGGAGAGGCTGAAGGGAAGGTAGTTTCTGATTAATATGCTTCTGAATTAAAATGCACTCAATGTCAAAGTGACCAACCTTGAGTTTAATCTTCTTAGGCCCATCTGGAACAGTCTGGCGTGACTGTCTCTGCCTTGGTTATTTTTTCCTCTGTATTGCTCATGCAGGAAAATAGATCAGACTAATTTCTCTCTATAAGGCAGACATGTACTACACACTTTTATTTAAAGATATACAGCAATTTTTGCTTAGCAAGAGAGTATTCATGCTCTGAAATTTTGTTTTAGAGTTTTAGTATTGTGAAGGCTTTTGAGCTACATCCTTGAATTTTCTTTGGATACCTGCTCTGTGGATCACTTGTTTTAACAATTAACTTCGGCTATGGTAGCACACAGAACCTTGTCGTGCTCTGTAAAACTTCCCTCCTTTTGCCTCCATCTCCTCTCTAGAAGTCCATATATTAATTGAGCCATATCTGCCACACAAAGCTAAGCACAACTCCAATGAAGGCACTGCAAACCTTTAATAAGAACCAACAGTTGTTGCTGGGCTACTTTTTGTTCTTACGTCTGAGTAGGAAAAGAACACTGAAAAGCTGAACAAATAACTTGAGAAATAATATTGCTTCATGCATTTAAATAACACTATGATATGTCAAAAAAAAAAAAGAAGAAGAGAAAAAAGCTAGTTAACCATACAATTTTTTTGTTTTATCTCGTCTTTTACATGGAGATTTTTATGCAATGCTGGAACTTGAGAAGGGCTTCAAAGTTCTTTCCCATTCCAGTAGAAACACTTTTTTTTCCACCTGAAAAACTGCAAAAAGCTGTACTACAACTTTTTATGACATGTATTTTCAGGTATTGAAAATATAAACAAGGTATGCATAATTTTTACTTTTTGGACACACAGATCTTATCACCCAAATAGCTATCTAGTCTATAGTGATCTTACATGTGGCAAGTCTCATGTGATGGCTTTAAACTGCCCAGTGATAAAAAATTATTGTTAGTTTGTTGTGTGGTGACTTGTATATCCAATTCCAACACAGCAAAGAAATCCATTTTTATGAATTTACAGAGGAGTTTCACCTTGGACTTGTAGTGGCTCCAGGCTTTCACCTACCAAGTAACTTTATTAAAACCTCAACAAAGTTTAAATGAACAAAGTTACTGCCTGGTAACTATGACATATGATGGCTTCAGAGCACAGAGAGGGAAGATTTTCACCTCAGTGCTGACTACTGTGCTTGTGCAGACATCCTGGAGTTTGCCTTTAACATCTTCTCTTGCAAAACCCTCTTACACAATCAGTGCACATGCAACCTCAGTTGTCTCCACATACAGTGTTAAAAATTGAAAAAGTAGTTTCCATCTTCTGCCATGAGAGACAAACCAGTTGCTGTTGTTTCAGAGTGCTCAAGCTGCACATGGAGCATTAAGGGCTCTGTGTGCAATATGGATCTTGCTCATTTTCCATAGCTGAAAGGTAGCATGTTCAAAACTTGCAAGATAATTATCGCTGCATGGACCATAACTTTTAACAGAAATTATGGAAGTTAAGGTGATATATTTCTCAATGTTTCTTCATGAAAATCACCTCCTTATCCTCTCCTCAGATGCCTGACATGCTAGGGTTGTCCCTGTGTAATATTGTTGAGCAATCAAAAACGGATGAGAAAAATCATGCTGACCCACAACAAAACACATGAAAATGTGGAACAGAATGGAAAAGCTACCAAAATGCTGGTTTTTTTACCAAAGTGGGCTATTCTCCTGAAACAGCCAATGTCATCAAGCCAGCAACTTCAGCAGCTTGTGTTGATCCTGAATATGCTAAATGTAGCATCATTTCCACATCTGACTGATGAGTGCTTCTTTAGTAATCTTTCTTTCCTAATGAACTTGTGTTTTATTCCCCATCTGGGATAAACTCCACATTTTCACCTTCTAGGAATGCCACCTGAACACTTTGTCTGCTGAGTGGAACTTTGTTCTTTTATTCACAGCAGATGCACTCACTGTATGGCTTTCAGTGGACTCAGTAATTAATGAATATGGCTCTTAGTTCTCTTGTTGGAGAATCAAGAAATGATGCTGAAGGTGTTAATCACTATTTCCTCTTTTACCTTTCAAGATAGCGGTCCCCAGTATCAACCTCCCAATATATTCTTAACTTTTCTCAAAAAGTCAGTGGAATTATTCAGAATCCAAATAAAAACACAAACTTTCCTTTATTTTTTTTTCTTACTGCAACAAATACTTAATTTCTTTGGTGCAGCCCTGCTCTTTGATTTCTTTGAATTTCGAATTTGGTCATGTCAAAAATTATCACAAATGTTTTTTTGTTTATCTACATAGTTTTTAACCAAAATTACATTATAACACACGAACACAGTCTTCTCTTTAAGGCACAACACATCATTATGCACATTCTATTTGCCAAACTTATAAAAGAGACAATATTATATAACCCTTTCCCTCCCCTGCCTCCCCCCCCACAAAAAGAAAGAAAAATTGCATCCACTTCCAAAATCAGCTGCTAATAAAGTCACAGTAAATTATTTTCATCAATAATTTACACAAATTACAGGTCTAGACAGGATTGTCATTATACAGTCTGAGTGCATTCCAATTCAGATTTTCTGGGTTAGGTAGGCTAAAGTCTGGTTCAAACCTCAGTGCTGAGAATATATCCCATTTTGAGGAATGTTGTTGAACACCACCTTGTTGGCCGGAAAATGCGTTTTGGTGCTTTGCCAGTTCGAGTCCTTTGTTCACTCCTGTCAGGGCTCACTTGGTGTGTACCAGCAACCTCCACAGTTCTAATTCATTTAAAAACGTTGCATATATAAGACCATAGAGCTTCCTTACGTAGCACTAATGTTTTAACTTCATTCAGCAATCTGAATTCTTCAATTTGGAGTTTTTAACTCCAAATATTTCTTCCCTTAAGACAATTCATATGTGTAAAGCCAGAGGCATTGAATCACACATAAAAATTCAGTGTACTTGAAATACATATATATAAAAAAAAGGATTGCCAGCTTTAGGACACAGTTACAAATACTCTAGTTCCAGTGCTTGATGGAGAGCCAAGAGGTCCGAATGACTGGATATCCTCCAGAAAGGCATGTTGTGCTGTGTTTGTTAGAGGAGGGAAAAGGTCAGCAAAGATGAACACCGTGACACAGGGCGGTATAGGACACACGAGCATAGTTAGAGATTACCAGCACCTATTTTACACCACTGTGTTTCTGGATTGATTTTTGCTATTAAAGTACTGACAAAAATCAGACCAAAATAGGCCTGAGCTTAATAGCTCAACTGAAGTTAAAATAATTAGATGGTAGCCTTTCTTAATAGTTTCTTTGGAAAATGCCTGTTACTTAGTAAGAGCTACTTGCTTATTGTTAGCATGCAAGCCCATACAAAGGAGCAATAGGAAATCCTCTGCTGCTCCGCTTATTTGACTGCAAAACACTGAATATCATTTAAAGGGCTATAACACTTCCATGAAAAGACACCTCTCACTCAACACTTCAAAACAGAGTTGAATTACATTTTTTCTCCATCCACGGGGAAAAAGAAATCTCTTTGGATAGGAAAATAACACGTTTCTAGTTTATGAACAGATAATTTGTGTTGCAGAAAGCATCAGTATCTGTGAGAGATGCAGGTATATGCACTATTCTCCTTGAGTAATTCATCAGAATAGAAAAAAACTCAAGCCCACACTTCCATGTTGTGTTTAGATCTATTTGTAATGTGCTATATCCATCCATCTCTCTGAGCTCTACATCTATCCATGCAATATAGCCAATGTTAAGGAAAAAGCATGCCAAACCAGAAAGCACACAATCCAACCACCACTGTTTAACAAAAACTATAAAGGACCCATCACCAGTACTGTACCTATATTAAGGAACCATTTGGAATGAGCATTTTGGTTATTTTCATTTTGTTTTTCACTCCAACTACAATGCTAAGAGAGTGCTTTATTTTGCTACTCCTAGCAAAACAAGATTTACATAACTTTTCCTGTACAGACATTGTGAGGTAAAAAAATTCAATTTCAGCATACTTCTAGAGTTATATTGGGAAGTATGGCAGAAATTACTAATTTGATCTGTTTCTGAACATTAAAACCTTTTCTGCTGAAATTAGATTTGAATTATCATCATGAGGAAACTATGAAACAGTTCTTTTTTTTGGAAACACAGATTTGGTGCAGAATCTCTATGTTGTGTTCTTTTTCCTTCAGCAGATATGTCTTTCTTGAAGTAAATTAGATTTTTATCCTATTTGCTCCAGTAAACTATGGACCTCCATCTATCTTAGCAAAAAAATTTGCACAGTCCTTTAGATGTTTTCCACATTCTCTGTAATACTTCTCTTGAAACATCCCCAATTTCAGCATTTAAAGAAAAACATCACCCAGCCATCATATCAGAGCCCTTTCTATCTCTTCTGTTTATCTTTAATTTGCTTGAAGTTTTTCAGACATTTTTGCTGCATTATTTTTCCATCTGTTTTAAAAATAATTTTGTGGTGTCTTTTTTTTTCTTTCCAAAGTGAAATGAAGCAAATGCTAGAATCCAAATGGTTCATTTTATTCTAAGTGTTGATCTCATCATGCTCTTGTTGTCTTGCATCTGTGGACTGAAATTATTTGTCATTTTGTGCAACACTGACAGAAATGCAAACAGAAAGGCTTGCATTAGTAGCTATGTATCACACCAACATTTCAGAAGACAGGTTACCTTTTTTGCTGCCTGTTCTTCTTCTACACCATCCCCAATTACAACATATACTACTTTTCTGCCAAACCTTTGCATTATTCGTTCAAAGCAACTTTCTTTTCCTGGAAGATAAATGAGATAAGAGTTCAGAGTGAAGTTACCTGATTAGCTGCATGTTCCTCATCTCGGCCATCTCCAATCACAACATAAGTTATGTTAGTGCCAAATCTGGACACTATACGCTCAAAACAGCTCTCTTTGCCTGAAAAACAATGCACTGTTTATTCAAGCTATCAAGTGAGTTATGGTGAAGCCTTACAAAGGATTTTTGCAGCAATAAGACATTGCTACTACTACTTCTAAAAAGTTCCCAGCCTTGAGATTTAGAGCCAAATCTGGTAAGAAGCAATGGATACTCTTAGAGACACTAAGATGTTTCAGGTAAAACTAGATCTCTTAATCATTACAGGAAAGCCACTGAGATAAAGAAATTAGCAGCACTGCAAAAATGAAAAGGTTAGTGCATGAATAATTGAATTTAAATATTTCCTTTATGATTGTAATAATATTTTTATAAGGAAAGCAGAAATTTTAATTCTAATGTATCTGCAACAATAAGTGACATAGCAATGAAAAAAAATAAGTAAATGATGACTAAGGTAATACTTTTTCCTGACACTGCTAGAATATTCACTGCTTTTTCCCTCAGGAAAATAGTTTAGGAAACATATTGCCATGCTTTTATCACTGAAGTGTCGCACTGCATGCTATAAAGGTTGTCATAGGTATAGAAATGAAGCATTCCTGAACTGATGATTGGTAGATCACGGAGTCTGCCAAATTACCAGTCATTATACGCTGTGTTGCATTTCACAGGAGTGACAGCTTCTCTTAGTTTACAGTACTGGATGCAATTTCCAGAAACCATACATTTCCAAACCGGAACACACGTAAGGCACACAGTTATGAACAGAATGGGGAAGTGCCCTTTTGTTATCCAGCAACACAGGTTCTGTTAGTAACAGCTGTCATTCCCATCACTGACATACTATGCCTTGGGAAAAGATTTGTGAAGCTGCCATGGAGCTGAAGGTCAGACCAGAGGCCAATTTAGCAGAAGTTCTGCTCAGATTTGAATTCACAAAACACTTTTCTTCCTTCTTTTCTGCAAGTTTTTTGTTTTCTGCACCATACTGAGGAGTTTCTGAGGCTTTTAATCAGCATCTTTATTCCTTTATGCATCACTGAAAATAAGGTGAATTTGGAATTCTTTGACATAAACACATCTGAACACATGCAATGCCTAAATCTTATAACTAAAAGTGCTAAGTGTCAGGGAAGTGTTTTGGAATACATCCATTTCTGGCAAAAAAAAAAAAAATGGAAAATGAAAGAATAATTTTCTTACCTATTTTGGTTGCACTGTAAATATTTTCAATAGGAAAAGCTCCTCCTAAACTGTATAGTAGAACTTTTGCAAGTGCTGGGATAAGCTGGGTTGTTGTTACCAACACGTTTACACAATTACTCCTAAAATGAGAGAAATTGATTTAAGTTTAAATAGTTTTAAAACACCACCCAAATACTGATGAGGTGAACCACCTGTGGACAGTATATTAAGGATTCCTCAACATTTACTTTCACTCACACAGTAGAGCTGCTCAGCACCACCACTTACAGAAAATGTACATAAAACCTCTGGCAAAATCATTTAAAAAATAGGCAGGCCTGATTTGTAGGAAATATTTCACACTGATTTATAAAAACCAGGTCCTTGAAGATGAGTTTACTAAAATACGGACATTTAAGACCATCAACGACCTCTAAAACAAGGGTTTTGAATGCTTTGAAAGCATAATTTTCATGCTGGTAATTAGCTGTCAGTAGCTACCAGCCAAATAAAAGAGTTAAGAGAACGCAAAACCATAATTTTTTACTCTTTTATTTAGGGGAAATAAACAGCCAAAACAAACACATTTCTCCACAATGGCATCACTTTCCTCATGTTTCAAGAAAAAGAATATTTCTGAAAAGAGGCAGAGATAAGAATGATCATGTTAATAGGTTAGCATCGAATGGTGAGGATGAAAACTCGAATGGAGAAGTTGTGTAGGCCAGAGAACTCAGAGCTGAGCTACTTTAGGCACTAGAACATGACAGGCTGGAACATGAGCGTGACCATGATGTGGACATGAAGTTAAGGGTAAATACTTGTAAGTTTTCCTTCTGGCATTTCCACAAATTCCAAGTAGGACCCTCAGCTACTATTTTCACCTTTATGTATCTCAATTTCCTGTTAGTAACGTATCAGTAATGTTTAGCTGACTCACAGGTAGCTTCTGGAGGTTTATAGTTGTACAGTTCTTTGAAGACATGACAAAAGACTATTATTTAACAATCCTGAGTGAATGATAACAGTTTTCCAGACTCTTCCACCAATGCTCAACTGGCCTTCATTACCAAAAGTCTCTTTGAAGACTAACAATTCAGAAAGAAAGGCAGAGCTAAACACAAATTTGTTACTTCTTTTCTCCTGAAGTGCTTCACACACAGTTAAATAAACAGCAATTAAGAGATAAGCATATTGCAAAATTTGTTACGTTGAAATTAAGGTTTTCATGTCTTTCCAAGTTTGTTCTCTCCACTTGACACTGAGTCTTTTCCCAGACAGATTGAGAAAGCAAGATGATCTAATGTTCTTTTTTATGGTTTAAACCCAGGATTTTTTAGGATTTCTGGTAATATATATAATAGATGGCTGACTAAGTAGCAGCAGGGTTCATAGTTTTATTGTTTCAGATGAACAATACATTTTATATCTCAACACTGGGAACCTAGACTTTTAACTCAGTTGAAAGAGATTTTTGCTCTTCTGAAAATTTAAGATATATACTAAGATATAATGGTTTGCTTGGAAGCAGAGAAGAAAAATGTCCTTGTGTTCTGGTATCTATGCAGTATTTAAGTAGCACTGTGAACAGGCACAAACATTGAAGGCCAGAACAGAGAGCTGTGGAGTTCAGAGAATGCTGTCCACAAGATAATAAATTAAAGGCTGTCTCAGAATTCTACAGTACCCTTTCAATACACACACATTTGAGAAGACATCTCATACTATCTTTACCAAATGCTGGAATCACCATAAATGAAACCACTTCCCACTTTTCCTGTGCCCTATTCAAAAGTCATATTAGACCGGTTCTGTTCTTTAAAGGCACTAATTTATTGTAACCTAAAATGTAAAAAGATATCCATTACATGTCCACAACTAGAACCTGTTTTTACAGCAGACTTAGATACATACCTTGTGCTGATAATTGATAATGATTTAAGTGCATTTGTTAGCCAGGAGTCTGTCAGAGCTTCAATCTCTGCTCTTAATTGCAACCATGCATCTCTTTTAGCGGGACCCAGGAGTCCTTTTATGTAAAAAAAGTGAGAAAAATACAATTACATTCTGTATTAGATGGAATGTAATAGGGTTTATGCTCATTGTTTCTATTTTAAATTCTACTACAACTTAAAAAAATATCAAAGAGAAAATTTATTGTCTTTAATGCTCAGTATATCTTTGGTTTTATTTGTACTTCACTATATCAAGCAATGACAGATACTATTTCAGACTGGTTAGGTTTTTTATATATTCAGGCTGCTTTACTGCATTTCCAAGTATAGCTTTCAGAAACACATATTTATTAAACCAGCTCCTCCCAAATACGTTACTCTCAAATTATCAGAGGCAGTGACAAGGAGATCCGTGCCACTGGAATCATAGCTGAAGATGGTCATGAAAGAAGACACTTTAGAATAAACTGGCCTTTGCAGTACCTGCTTATGTTTAAAACAGACCTGCTTGTGACTCTGTACACAGGTGTGAACCTCAGGTTACATACAGCACACGGAAATGTATTTGTTTGCTGATGGCTTGCTCTTCGTGTCCTGTTGTAGTTGCTTCCTTTTATACCATTTGCAGCCTTGAAACAGCTGTACATCTTATGTTCTTATATCTCAGTTAGTCCTTAATAGTAAAGTCCTCAAAATCTCTTTTTGGGTATAAATTGTCAGATATTTAAAAATACCCAGCCTATTAAATGTTGAGACAATAAATTCATTGGAACCAAGGTATTTTAAATGCAGGTTTGATCCTGGAAGAGAAGGGAAATAGGCTTCCTGACCTTTAGTATTACTCTTCTCTTTCACACACTATTTCCCAACAAGTGGTGATGACTGTTTTCAAAAAGCAGAAGTGAAGTAACTAAAAAATATATGGATTAATCTTGCCTTCTTATGCCTTCTGGCAGCTATTTTGAAATACACATTAAGTGCTGAGAAGATTATTAAAAAGGCTAAGAAGTGGAGAATAAATGAAGAAACTTGGCCACTAAGGATGGCTTCTATTTCAGATGCAGGATGTGTGGGAGAAAATAAAAACCTTAATCCAGTGCACCATATATCTGCACTCTGCCTTCACAATGCTTTGCTCCTCTCAGTGTGTTTCCCTATGCTATGCTCTTGGACTTGTGCTCTTAGCAGTGTTAAAGATTTTATGAAATGCAGCAGCTTTAGAATCTTACATGCATTAGGAGATACAAGAAAATCCAGTAAACTTTGGTTAACACTGTTTCAAAAATTAAAAAGAAAAATAAGAATTTATATAAACATATAAAAACTCTATTCACAACACCAATGAAGGGCATGGCAGGGCAAGTGAAAGTCAGCCCTCTACTACCACTCTTTGGTCCTATTGCTTCATCCTGTGGTAAGGAAAGGCTGAACTACTAACAGTGAAAATACGTGACTGTAACAATCATTGAAGACTTCTAAGTATTCCCTGTCCTCACAGTCTGTTGTTGAGGGGGTCAGCTGACACAGTCCCCTCCTCAGAAGAGGGCTGGCTGTCTCTGCAAGTCACACAGGACTCTCCAGAACAAATTCTTTTGGCTCTGCTGCTTGATTACTTATAACCTGCTGGTGCAGAAATGAGTGAGTCCATGAATTAAAACAGTACCAGCAAAGTTCTTGTCCCAGTGAGATTTGGACTTACTGGAGACAAAACTGTACAAGTTACAGAGTCAACAAAAGAGGCTCTTGGTATGGCAATGATAGAGTTTTCTTGCATCCACTGGTGAAAACAGACTAGCAGGTATGCAGCAGAGAATTTAGGAGACAGTGTTGTTACCAACCAGATCATTAAAAGGCAGGATGGAAATGGCCATCCACAACCAATTTGTGCTATGGAAACTATACAATATCTTTCCTAGAACAACAGCAGACCTGAGGCAGAATAAGTGGTTCAACCAATCAGGAAGGTAAGAATAGCTGGGTCTGAGGAAAGGAGGAAAATGGGCTCTGTGGAAGTCATATGGAAGCTTGGTTTTCCCAACTGTGTTTCTCTGGCACAACAGCGCGTGGCTTTGCCATGACAGTCAGTAGCTTTCAACAGCCCATGGTGCAGTCACATCACTCTCCATTCCCTCTGTGGCTTCCCAGGCTCCTTCCCTGGGTGGGAGTTCATCACCATGCAGCTTAGACTGACCAGCACTCGAAGTTGCTTTTGACAACTGAACTCACCTCCTATGTTGTTCTTGTAAGTATTATACAACTCTTTTACTCTTCTGTAACGGAAAGCCAGCTTCCTCATCCAGTCAACCCCTCCTCTTACACCTGTTGGCAGACAAAGGTTTGCACTACTTGCAGCTGCATGGAAGCCATCAGTTGCAAAACTGTAGGTACTGCAAACACCCAAAATACAGTAAAAATAAATACAATGTATTCCTGTAAACGCTCAAATTATTTAATCTTTAAAAAAAAAAAGGAAAAAAGCAAAACAAGTTGTATCTTACCTTAGGTCTTGTCCATTATCATCAGAAGAAACATCATCTATATGAACTTGATCGCATTCCTGTTAGAAAGAAGAGAAAGCAAACCCAAATGACAAATTTATCTTGTAAGAGAGCACAATCACCATTCCTGGAAGCATCCAAAAGGCGTGTGGATGTAGCACTTGGGGATATCGTTTAGTGGTGAGCACGGTGGGCTGGGCTTATGGTTGGACTTAGTGATGTTAGAGGTCTCTTCCAACCTGAATGATTCTGTGCTCACCACAGGCTTGGTAGAGATGAAGAAATGACCGGTGCAGGCCACCGACTGCACCAGGAGATGGCAGCCTGTGCACACCCACAGCTTCCTATCGCCAGCAGCATCTTTAAAACAGCATAACCTTCAACTCCTACACAGTCTAAATTACTGGTTAAAATAGACCTTTAGAAAAGCAATATCCAATTTTGGTGTGATTTTGGGGAATAAAATTATTTTAATTGTAAAGCCACAAAAACTGCAAGTCTCATTAATAGTCTCCCTAGTATACCAGTACTTGAAAATCACATAAAGCTTGTTATCCCTCTCCCTAAAAGCAACTGATGGTGAACCTCAGCAGGCATAAAACTTATGTTAAGTCGTTTGGACACTTATCACGTCCTTCTATTAATTTATGTGATTGCTTTTGGCTGGAAAATCACATATAATCAGCAGTCCTACAGAACTTGATTATTTCCTGGCTTTGGAAGGGATGGAAGAAACTCCAGGGAACTGAAAAATGAATTCCCCTCCAAGATGGTTTTATAATGAGACAGCTATCAAATATCCTTATCTGCACAGTGGTTACAGCACAAAGATAAGAAATTGTGGGGAATGCAAAAGTAAATATACGTCAAGCCATCATGCATCATATAACTATTTTCTGTAGATGCTTGAACTAACATCTTAATCCAAAGACACACCTGAATTTCAGTGTCCACTTAAGTCAGCACTTAATTCAGGCTCTCTGTGACATGCAGGAGCATGTAGTTCTAAGTTTCCAATCTTTCTCTTACAACAGTGCTAAATTGTACAGATAAAGAATAAATCTGAACACAGGAGTGATTTCCAAATGTGTAAGTCACAAGCTCCTAGAGTGTGAATTTGAGGAATTGCTATTTTATCTTTCTGCTGTGTTTGCTTTGCAACAAAAAAAACTTAGCAGACTTTTATTCACATAAAGTAAGTTGTTAAAAAAGGGCAATTTTGTATAAAAAATGACACGCAATTTAATTTTCAAATACATAATTCCGTTGCATCATACAAGTAATCATAATTTAAAATATTGGGTCAAAGCTAAATAACTGGATCTAAAATATTGGGTCAACGAATGAGTTGCCAAGTTCTGCTCATGTGGCTTAATCCATTACGACAGAATAATAGAGCTGTGTTCAAGGAACAGAAATGAAGCATTCTTCCCCTCATTGGAGAAAAAAAATTTTTTTGTTCTGTCTGAGGAGACCATCTTGAGCTGTAGAAGATTTTAAAGAAGCTACTTTTGGATGTAAATAGCAGATAAAGAGAGAAAGTAAAGCGGGAGTGTGAGCTGAAATAAAAGATTAATTTCTTTATCCTTATTCATTATTTACACTCCAGAAAAAAATGCAACTATGCTTCACCCAGTGTAGGACAGGAACTCAAAAATCAGGCAAAAAACCCTCCTGGGAAAAAATCTGACTGTATTTTGCAATATCTGGGCAATATCTGGCTTCCTAATCACCTTCACAGATTTCCCTGCAACTGTTTGTAAGTGTTAAGTTTAAAAATTTAAAAATCATTCCTGTGGATTTGAAGGTGTGCTAATTAAATGGAGGGCACACAGAAGCCTTGATGGATAAGGAGCGTCTGCTGCTGTTTGGGTTTTGTTAAGCCTTTCAGCTATGTTGTTCCAGCCTTGAAAATTCTAGGTAACTGTTCTGCTGATAATTTCATCATTAAGTTAAATATGAGTGGGTGGCAAAGGTTCAGCTGTTTACTTTAATTTTTTTGTCTCACAGTTGGTTCATTGTGATTCTGTGACTGACTCCAGGAACAGGATGAGGGGACTAGGCAGTTTCCTGATTACTCACCCCCTTGTCCCTGCAAGAAGGTTGTTAATATAGGTGTTATTATATACCTTATATAGGAGATCAAACCCAACATCACTCTCCAGCTTCCTCCTTTTCCCCCTTCCTCTTCTCCTCTGGATTTATAGGTCACCTCCTCTCCACATGCTGCCAATATATATTTCCTGACCAACAAACAAGCTCATGTGCCCATCACTCCTTGTTTTCTTTTACTTTGTTTTCTTGTTTACTTATCTACTTCAACTAAAACGTTTACCTTTTACAAATTCACTTACATGGTGTGGAAAAAACTTGCCATAAAAAAAAGAAAAAACCAGTTTGAGCAGATTTGAGATAGTCCTCTAGTTTTCTCAAAAGAAACAGGAAACTAATGGCACAACACTACATCTGAGTTTGCTTTTAAATGACACTAAACAAATATGAGAAAGAAAGAAAGAGAGCAAGCTCTCAGTCACTTTAAATATGAAGGCAAGATACTCTCCGCATCAGCTACAGTTCTGGTTAAGCTCAAGTCACAGTGACTCACTGTCAAGTGAACGTCAAAACTAAGGCACATAAAAATACATTTCCTATTAGAGTGAATACAGGAAAGGAGTCTAGGTATAACATCTAGCTTTTGTTTGAAGCAGTACTAATTTAAATTATATCTGAGTGCAGTCAATTCTTTGCAACAATTTTTAGAGCCTGCAAATTTGAGAGTACAGAATCAACAATCATCCATAAAACTTATCATCCTGGAATGGACAGTAATTTCATTCAAGGCAGTAAAAACACTGCCTTACCACACTGAACACAAAACTGTTAGTAACGAGGGGATATTCAGCACTATGCTTTCTTAGGCTTTACAGAAAATCTTTTTTTAATACGTATGCTTCAGCCTCTGTTAAAACTAGTTTTACCAGCGTCCCAAATTCTGAGACCTAAATGCTACTTTTTATCTCTCATTTCTATTTATAATGACAAAAAAAAAGGACAAAATCTCCTTTAAAATATGGTAGCATAATGATAAAAATGGAAATATAATTCAGTTGGGTTTTTTTAATAGATACTCCTTTTTTTCTTCACTGACCTGAGAGTGGAGTGGAATAATGGAGTTGGAAGATTCATGTCTGAATTACTACTTGCAATTTGCAGAAATTGATTTTTTCGTGTGCCTAATAGGCCTTACCAACATTTCTAAATGCTGTCTTAAAATTAATGCTGAGATATGAAGAAAAACTTAATTTTATTCCTTACCTGGTTGAAAACAGAATGCCTTAGTTTGGCTATTATTACAAAACTGAGTCCCATCTCTAAGCGTTGTTTAGGCACATGAACTTTCTGGAGCACTAGACTCCTATTTTCATGGCAAAACACCAACCGCCCTCCCAAGCAATACTTCTCAATCTAACTAAAATTTATACCCTGAGAATGCAACAGCTGGAGAACAGCCTAGCCCGAAATAAAAGTGCAGCTTGGCTGATTAGAACATGGGTTACTGGGTCAGCAGGGAATGTCTCAGCAGATTGGAATTTCTGCATCAGCAGTCATTGCAGTGAGATAGATTTGCATAGAGGAAGGAAAACTTTATTTTTGTATGTGATAACTTCTATAACTTAGTTATTATTACTAGAACCTGCTATGTGGTGTTTGTAACCAAGAAAGGGGAAAAAACAAGGTTTAGAGGGTGTAGGGACTGGAGTAAACATTACAGGAATACAGGTTCAGTAGTACATTACAGTTGTCATGTCCAAAGCCATGAGGTTTACTGTGGGCTGAAGATGAAAGCAAGACAGAAGGTACGGGACATGAGGGCTCACCATTAAAAAAGGGACATGATGAAAGGATAAGCAATCTATCTTCCTAGTGAATAAAGGCCTATCTCACTTCCTCCAGTGATGGCCATGATCATCTGCAGCTCAGCACTCATTTCTGCTCCCCTAGGGGAGGGCAGAGAGAGGAAAACAGAGAAAGAGACATAGGGACAGGAGGAGAGATGAGGGAGAGACCCCAAGTCAGACTCAGGGAATTCTCAGAATTGATTATACAGTCATGATGCAGATGCACTCTAATATTCAGTAATGGCCATGTGCTCTGCAAACAGATTTAAACAGATAGATTTATTCATCAACATATTAAACGGTGTCTCTTACATATTTTGGCACTTTATCTTATTTGCTAAGAAGATAGAAAATTGCTGGTCTTCTTGCACATTCTGGAATGTATGCATACAACTCATTTCAGTACATGAACTTTGGAATTTTGGTAATTTTTTAAGGGAGTTGGTTTTGAGACCAAGATGAATTCTGGGCTCTAAAATATATAACTTCTTATAGAAATTGTGATTATTAAATACATATATCAATTGGTTTTAATCAAATCAAACTGATTGATTTACGAGACTCTCTAAGACAGCCCCTTAAGTAGCATTTTTTGATTTATCTAAAACGGAACTGTTCAAGCTTGGGAATGAGCGTGTATGTGTTTTCAGACAGGGTTAAAACCATCCTATGAAGATTAACCAAAATATAATGATCCACCTATGACAGCTGAACTTGTGATCTACAGAGGAGACAAAAAATGAGAGAAAGGAATGAAGTTCCAATGGCCATAAACAAGAATAAAGAGGTATGGAAAGTGGGTAAGGCTCCATTTTGCTGAACTCTTCCACCTGAACTCAGCACAACATTGACAAAAAGATTCTACAGAATGGCTTGAAGTCCACTCATGCCACAAAAAATCTGAAAAAATGCAGGGGCAAAGGTCTGCTAAAAAGAAATTTAAGGAATGCTTTGAAAAATTTATTTGGAATCTTTCCCTGGTACTGGGCACCAGAAGGAGACATTCACTGAACGTACTTGCATTGTCAAGAGGTGACTCACTAGGACTGTAATAAAACACACACTGGGAATGGCATGTCCAGGGCTTAATTTTCTTAGGTTTCTGCTCCTGCAAGGAGGAAGTGCAGTTCAGGTGTAGAGTGAAGTAGATTCCAGTTTCCTGACTTAAAAAGAGCTAAGAGTAGCTCTGGAGGTCTGCAAGGGATGACAAAGACAACCACAGACTGGTATCTTCTGCTTTTCTTACTGCCTACTTGATGAAGGAGCAAAAGACAAAATCAACATCCCAGTGGATGGAAAAATTCCACTAATCTTTATTTTTTCTATTCATTCATCACAGACCTTTCTCTGGGATTCTAAACAAAACCTCAGGGTCTTCCAGCTCCATTCATGGCAAGTATCTGTCCATGGAGGGAAGTCTGGGATCTACTCTGAGTAAGAAAACAACTGCTTTAGACCAGTGGAAGGTCTGAAAATCCCTAGGTTAATTTAAAAACTGCTTTTCATCCCATCTCTTGACGCACATGGCTGTAGGCTGTCAGTGTCCATGTTAAGAAATCCGGACTCTCAGAGTGAAATAAAAAGCCTGCGAAGCCCAGCTGACAAGCCTGCTTCCCAGACCACTGTCCCTGCGAGAGTCCATCCATGCACTTCTGACGGGTGAGCTACCCACAGAAGGCACTCCCTAGCAAGAGGTTTGTCCCTTTTCTGACCAATTTCCAAATTATATTCCCTGGGTATATTGTGACAATACATGTGGTTGCCTGGTTACCTTGGGACGAGACATCACTGATCAGAACATCTATCACACTCCCAGCTCTCTGATGCTGCATTCTTTGAGGTAAATGAAGAATACTCTACATTTGAACAAGTAACAGGGGCCTGTGGCCAAAAGGCTACTCAGGTATGTCAAGAGAAGAACAGTCTCTTCTGGTCAGTTGAGGGCATCTGCTGAAAGCAAATGAATATAGAGAACTTCAAGAGAAGAATGTGAAGCATGTAAGTTCTCATGGAGATGACATCAGGCAGCTTTACATATGTGGAAACCAAAAAGATGGCTACGGGACAAAGAACGGAATGGGTAGTTTGCAGTTCTCTCTCTCTGAGTTCCACGGAAGGATTCTGGTGCCACAGGAAGTCAGTGCCACCTGGCTAACCTCTCTCTGATTAAAGCATGACAAACCCAAAGACTACACAGGCAGAAAATGTCACACACAATAAACACTAATGCACAGCAAAGCGTCTAAGTTAAAAACCAGGAATATCGGTGCTAACATTCCTTTGATTCTTACCTCTAAATCATTAAAAAATAAATGTGTGTCAGCAAGATTAAAAATCATTTCTTCCATTCGCAGTCCAAGGGTCACTGCCATGGGTGGATCCTTAAAAAACAAAAAGCAAGGTTAATTAATTACATACCTTTAAGTTATATTAGAATTACTTTAAAAATTGCTGTATACAAGGTGTTTTGAAGCATTAACAGTGTAAGAAATTTCTCTGAAATCTATTCAGTATTAAGCTATTTTAATATAATGCTGTAAGAAGAGACTGCTGAACCTCTGTTTGTGAGAAAATTCAGGGAGCTGTGGACGTTGAAAAATCAAATTTTTTGAAAGTCGAGCAATTTGCAACCTGGCTGCACTGACAGGAAAAAAACAGGTGGCCATAAACATATACATAAATATAAACATAAACAAGTATAGAGAAGACTGGAAACGGGGAAGACACTTTTCATAAAAGATGTATATAGGAGCATACATTCCTGTGGAAAGCATATGTAAGTTTGCTGTTTGCTACAGATCGTCCCTTCATTGCTGATGAAACACAGGAATCCTGTCCTGATTCATTCAAAATGTTGCATTTGTTCGTAGGTCATCTTTCACACTATCAAATTGCTCTGCCTCAGCAAGACACCACAAACCTACCAATCTGCAATAACACTGTCTGAGAGCATGAAGTGTGCAGCAAAGGCAAGGTAACTCATTTAACTTTTCTAAGTTTGCTAGGAGAGAGGCAAAACAGATTTTTTTTACCTTATATTTGGTTTAGAATAATGGTTCCTGATGCTTTGCTGACACCTGGTACCTAGGTTGATTATTGCCTTAATCATCTGCCTGGGTTTGAGGGGTTCTGTTAACTTTTTTATGCTTAACATACTGCAGTGGGTTTTTAATACATATGTGATCCTCTTCTCATCAAAATATGAAAAAAAAAATCATCATTTAAACTCTGACTAACACCAGCAAGTTTTCAGAAATCCCTTCTTAAATACCTTGAGATTTAAAGTCTAAAAGTTTACCAGCATGCAGTAACAAAATCTCACAAAACCTCAAACGATCATTAATTAATATTAGGATCAAAGGTTTCCCAACCAGGATCAGAGACTCACTACTCCAGGGCTTTGCAGTGACAGAATAAAATATGGCTTCTGCACTCAAGCACTTAAATAACTAATGGTAAAATCTGAAACACTAACATTTTGACTATTGCTCATGAAAAAGTCACACCTGAAGGAGAGAACAGTGTTCAAGAAGTTGTAATGATCCAAAGTTAGACCCAATTCTCTGGCAGTAAAAGGAAATATTTTTATGTTGACCCTTGAACTGGTCTAGACTACCTTTCAGAAGCAAAAAAACAAATGCAGTACCCAGGCAAAGAACTTCATTCTGTCTTCTGTAGTAATGTTCACTGGATTGGAAAGTCACGTGGCTGAAGGCAGCACCAAGTGCAAAGGTCAGTTTTCCAAGAGGATGATTAAGGAACACCATTAACAGATTAGCAAACCTCATGTTAGGCACTTAGAACACAAATCACCGAAATGCCCTTGACTCAGGAGATTCCTCATAAAGCCATAATGTTTTTATCAAAATGTCATCACATATAAACATGTGTTTGTCTCTTCTTTCTTTTGCATTTCTTTTCTGTGCACAGTAAAATTTATAAAAAATGTAAGTTTTTTCTCTCTAGATACAATGTAACAGGGAGTATTTGCAATATGCTTTTTTACCTCAATCCTATGAACACTAAGGCATGTGCATCATTTTATGCACAGGTGGTAACTCATTATTATTTATGTAAGTTACTCACTGGAGTGCTTCCAAAACTGGAATCTCAGACTTTTAATTCTCAGCCTCTTTTTACCCTTTCCTGGGTAGAAGCAGACTTGAATGTGGAAATTTCCTATAACATTTTCCATTATAATCCAATTTGTTTTTACAGAAACTACTAACTATGTATGACAACTTCCTGCCTTTCCTTGTATAGTTGAAAGACGTAAATACGACAAAGCTCTTATGATTTTCTTATTAACAGCAGTTTTGTAACCAATTATGCCTGACTATTACTATTAAAATTATATTTCCTATATTCCATCTTTGACAAAGGCATGAGAAGGATATTGCTAGGTACTGTATGTAAAACAAAATAAATCAAAGCAAAGGAAATTAATTTCAGTTTAGTATAAAATCACTATGGAATCTTCCCATAACAACTTCTGCTAGGGAGAGATGCTGGAATTGAATTCTCAAGACATGAACAATTCTCTCCTTAATAAATTGGCCAAAACTTTGCACTGCAACCGTTTAACAAGAATTAAATATCACATTCCATCCAGCTCTTGCTATGTTAAGTTCTTTCCTTCACATACAAAAATAGACAAGAAAACAGATTTGTCAGGGTCTTGTGGTTTTATGGTGCACATTATTTTTTTGCACAATATGGAGGTACATGACAGCCATCATTTTACTGTCTTTCAGCCTGAAGCAGAAGTTACAGACTGATTCAAGTGGCATAAAGGACTGAGTACTGAAAAGAAAGCAAGAAACTTGCAGCTGATACAGATTTTAGCGTAGCAAATTGAAAAACTTAGTAAGAGGCAGACTTCTGGCAAAATTATGATTTGTTCTACTCTGCACAAGCACACACAGTAGAGGAAAAAATTATTAGAAACAAAAATCTGGAAGTTTTCCCCAGATAATTCTCAGAACAAAGAACAACTCTTGGCCCGCAGAGGTATGATGTTAGCCAGATATCACTAGTGTGCAGAACAATCAAGACCAGCTACAACATTTCTGTACACCTAAATACGAATTACTTCAGTTATGTTAGGATGAAGGCACTAAACTGGAGCCAGACTGTCTGTCTGTGGACTTCTGTACCAGACTGGTCCATCCATTGCAATGCCTCCTGGGAGACTAGATAAAAATATCCTGGGAGGACCAATACTTCAATATTTTGAACAAGAAGAGAGTAACTGAAATAAAGCTCCAAAAGCTCAGTGTCCATTAGTGGAAGAAATCTATTTAATACTGTCTTGGAATGTCAGGTTTCAGCACATATTCAAAATCATTTAATTTCTTGGGAAAAAACCTGAAAACACCAAAGTGACTTTAATAAAACCTCAGAAAACAAAGAGATAAATAGACTGTCAGGCAGATTCAGTGACAGGAATTTGCATGCATGAAGTCTTAAAAAAAACCAAGAAAACAAGCAAAATTTTAAGAAGAGATTTTAAATGGGTGGCTGTCCTGAACAGACTTAAAACAAAACTGACCTCAGGAAAAAGTGGAAATGCTCAAGTTAAGTACCAGTATTTTAACTTAAAGACACTCCCCTAAATGATGTAGGAATCTCAGACTTAAGTTCAGCACTCACTCTCTCAAAGGGGACACTTGTCCCAGGAGAGATTCACGTGGGTAGCAATGAAGGAAGAGAACATATCTCCTCTTAATAACCATAGCTGGTGGCTGACGAAGGAAAACTCACGTACTCCACAGGGAGTCTCTGTTCCACACTCTCTAGAAGGCAGTAGGAAAATCAACTCAGAGGTCTCAGACAAGGAGGGAGTGAATGGAGAGGACAACTGGAGGTGATGAGAGATACACTATTAATACAGGTGGAGAAGAGAATATTTATGAGTGAATTCGGGAATGTCATTACGAGTGTTAATGCTGACAAGGTTTTTCTGTTTAATGACCAGACAAGCAGACAGGGAGCAGTAAAAAGCTTCTGAGCCCTTTCCAGAGAAGTGCATGAGGTTAATGAGGCTTCCCTGACAACTTTCTGTCATTCGCAGTGCTATAAAAACCAGCAAAATATGATCATCAAGTGTGGATTTGTTTTGATTTTCCACTTGGAAATCACATTCTCCCTCTTCTAAGCTCACATAGGAATTGTATTATTTTTTTAAACAGTTGCGCCCTGAGACACTTCATTTATCTAGGAATCCTTGTCCTCTGAATTGACTTGGGAGAAATGAATGAAATATAAATGCTTGGAGCTAGACAAAACTCCAGCTTAATCATCCTTCAACCAGCAAGAATAACTGGAATGCAATGGAACAAAGAATACACACTGTTCACAGGGAATAAGAATGTACCTCATAAACTTTTAAGAGATGATGACATCTGCTAACATATGTCCTGTCCCATCAACAAATGCTCACTGAAGAGCTCAGCATTGTAGAAAACCATATCTGTCAACTGGTGCTCAGCTGCAAAAACTGTCATCATCCACACAAGCCACAATGTAACAGCTCCAATGCCAGTGTTCGCAATTTGCTACTGCAGTAAGTAATTAAAAATAGAAGTGTACTGGTTTTATGAAGCACAAAGCAGATGAGCAAATGAGCTGAAAAATGAGAGGTGACCTTATTGCTGGGAGGCAGCACAGGTTCCCTGACACAGGTGTAGTGTAGTTCTTATTCTCTTTCTCTGTTAGCCCAATAAAATAACCAACACACCAAAAGCCAGAGAGAAACAGCCACAGGTAGGAAACAGCAAGGCACGGAATATTCTTCTGGGAAAGCTTTATATTTTAAATGTAGACCTCATACTCTGGCCAACCTCTGGCCAAATCTCTCCCAGTTCAGTTGGGTTTAAAGTTATACTCTACTGGTGCCCAGACAAGCAGCAGCAATTTTCCCCCTTTTTAAAATGAGACACTTACAACTGCATCCTTCAGCTAAAATCACTAATTTTAACATGGTTATTATAAAATTTTGACATCAAATAATTATCATACCATGCAAAGTGCTGAACAAGTATATACCAAGGAGAGTGTCCATTCTCAACTTCATAAATCCTCTAGCATAACTCAGAAATCTGCTGTTCTCTTGACAAATACACAACCTGAAACTTGCCTACTGGATCCAGGCCTTCCAAATAATCTCTGCCAGTGAAAGCCCTCATTCCCTAAGGAGATGCTAGTTTGACTTTCCTTTTTCTCTTCTACTCCAACCACTTGTTAAACTGTAGAAACCTTTTCAAAGTGTTTATTTCCAGATACAACAGCAGCTCTCAAGTTCTCCTGCACTCCCATGTGGATCCCTATGCCAGGCCATAATACGCTGCACCTCCTCATCCTCTGCATCCCCGTGCAGCCTGAACTGCAGCAGAATAGGGAGATTCAAAGATTAATTTCTGATTTTTTTTTCACTGGGTACTGAAAGAAACAGGAAAAAGAGCTGGTGAAAATGAAGGGAAGAGGAATGAAAGCTTTCATGTCAGTGAGTAGATGGGAAAGAACTGAAGGTGAATATCCTTGCCCATCTGTATATTGCCACTAGCTCTAAAGTCAGCATCTCACTCCTTCTAAGTATGAAATGAGGACACTTGGTCTAAGAAGTTGTCTTCCCTTGAAGCAATGTTTGCATTAAAAACACACTATTATCACTTAGAAAATTTAAATATGGGAGAAGGGAAAAATTCTGCTTGTCCTGAAAGGCATTTTTTTGATGTGATTTCTTTTTTTTGTGACTAACCTGATTATGTTACACAAAATAAACTCATGAAATACATGTGGAAGAACATGGTGTGCACAGAGGAGCATCTTGTGACATTAGGTGCCTTACTTTCTAAAATCAGGTAGCAAATCGCCACAGATAAATAATTTAGTATCACTACTATTTTACACTACCCTGTTTCTTTTTCAATTGTTAGGCTACAATTTTATACCACCTTTCCAAGATAAAAAGCTCTCTCAATAATTTTGAAAGACCTATGGGTCAACAAGACTTCTGCTGTCAACCTCACAATTCTTGGAGTATCTACTCTCATAGCAGCCCAATTCTCATAACAATCCAATCTCCAGTCTGGATTAAGACCTTGTATACAGACGGAAATCATATCTAGAAAAGATAAGGACCATATGTGCTAAACATATCATATACCAGAGACTGAGTAAAGTCTATCTGTGGGATCTTTCCCTTCTCCCATTTTTAACCCCTTAGGCACTTAGGCTCAGACACATCCCACCTTAAATTTAGACAACACTACAGTTACATGCAAAACCTGAAGTTCTATGTAAATATGGCAATGGCAGTCACTGCCGGAAGGAAAAAGTCTACTGCTTTTATTCTGCAGGGTCTGGAAATGAACACCTTTCCATACTTGTGTGGATACCACCTATCAGTACCAAAAAAAAAAACCAAACCCCAAACAAAAAACCCCCAAAACCAAACCAAAGAAGAACAAAAAAAAAGCATTTTACTTTAAGAATTCAATAATTCTGCACCTTTTGCATCATAGATGTCCACGACATTTGTTCACTGATGTTGATCTCGGCAGTATAACTACAGTAATTTCAATAACCCTTGAGATCCTTTTGGTTTCTATAAGACTTTATCTGCTGTCAGTGCTACTGTCTGTTAATATGCCATTACTAATATACCAAGAGGAATTACATTTCTGTTGCTGTTTCCAAGACATTTTTCAAAGCTATCCACAGAGGTTTTGTGAGCTACAAAATGTGCTCTGATGTTTAAAACTGTGTGTTGCAGTTGGTTTAGGAAACATCCTAAGGGCACAATCAAAAAAGGATGAAAGGAATGACTACCACTGGGACAATTCAGCAAGTCCTGTGGTAGTCAATGGGCTACTCTCAAAGTGACACAAAAGTTCATGTGCAGCTAGGTTTCTCTCTTGTTTTGATAACTGTTAGTTGGAAATGGTTCTGGCAAAGTCACTGTTGTTACAATGTTCAAAAAACAGCAGAATTGGATTTTTTGACAGAGTACTGAAATGTGCACAGATGTGGCACTGTGAAGCTGCAGAGCAAGGAAGGCTGTTTTTTACAAGACATGAGTAACTATCCTTAGCATTCCAGAAATTCAGATTTTGCACTTGGCCTGGGACTTTTTCAGTTAACTTTCCTTTTTAATAGCTACAAAAGGTTGATTGCATGGAAGACTGGCCCATCTCTGGTTATAATCCACAGGTTCTGGCTTTGGACATTTCTAACCCGCTGGTAGGGGAGGGGGTTGTGAAAAGCATTTCTTTAATGTGCTGTTTCTCACATCCTTTTCTGAAGCATCTGATTCTGGCTGGACTAAAGATGCTGAAAAAATGCTAAACAAGCCCCTATCCGACACAGTATGGTCATGATTATGTTCTTAAAAAGAAATACCTTTGCATTTACTTCACTTGAATAGAACAGCACAGAGAAAACTACATATGTACATGCTAACATCTCCCTTGTCCATTTTCCTCCTTCCACATATTTGCTTTGATTTTTTGTTTTATCCAGGCCTCTGGCTCTATCTCTCCCACCAATCTGCTCCTGTTGCTACACACCAGACCCTTCTCACCTTATCCAAGCAGCCATTCCCTGGACTCCCAGCAGCAGCCCTGTGGGGCTCCCGGAGCTCCTGCAGTCTGCCACTGCCTCTCTTTGCCTCCCTCACTCTGCTTCCTGCTCTCCCACTCATTGTTCTGTGACCTGAACTCCTTTTGGACTCATCGAAGGGGAGAGGATGGTTAAAACTACTTGGGAGAGGGTTTCACTCCCCGGCATTACTCAGCTTAGAGCCAGCCAAGGGAACCAAAAATTCAGTGAAAAAGGTGGGGAGTCAAAGAACAACATCTGCAGCTGGCACTGAAATAAGTCAGACTCTTACTCATCCTATTCATAAATTTCCAGGTAAATTCACCCACCAGCCCAGTTTCTTATTTCTTCCTCTACTCTTCCAGATACTGTCAGTTATTTCCATTTGTGCACTTCATCTATTATCTCCCTGCAATGTCTCTTCCAACATACATCAGGAACCTTGTCCTTGTTCCTCTATAAATTCTCCTCTCATTCGCAGGATCTGCTTCAGCCCTGCCTCATGTACTGTGCTTAGGGTCTGTGTCTCATTTCTCTCCTTGACTTCTTCATATTAACCCTCTGAAAACAGGGGTTACTGTACCTTTTACCTCTAACTTCACCCAAGCCATAAAGAGCACAGGACTGAAAAACACATAGATAGTCAGGCCAGATAGCTGCAGTGAGTTGACACAAAATTCACACCTCACATACCTTGCCATACTTCTGTGCATACGATCCTGTAAGCAGCGAATGAAAAACTATGATTGTTTCATCCAAATCCCAAACAAATACACGCTGAAAACAGAATTGGGGAAAGTATTATTGAACAAATAACATCACAGTCCCACCACCACACCACCCAGGGAGGCTAAGAGTCAGCTGAGTCTTAAAAGGTTAACCAAGTACTTATTAATTGAGCAGGTTTTCTCTGAAAATCAGCAAATAACAGTGTATCATGCATGGTAAAAAGTCAAAAGGCAGTTAACTTTTTAACTCTTCAACTATTTATTTGTTCTCTAAAAAGTTTTTCACAAAAGCTCTGTAACACAGATTTCAGAAACGTGATGGGGGTCAGACAATTGTTTAGGATAAACAGTACTTTCAGATACTTCTCTGTGAGTCTTATTGATTTAAGATTCTTCTTTATTTCTACCGTATAATTTAAATCTTGGGTAAAAGTGCTATATGCCACTGCCATATAGAATTTAAATAATCCTATCTATGTAGGATAAAACAGATTATTTTAACTCAGTTTCACTCATTCAATTTCACTCATTTTCATTTTCACTGGTAAATAATTAATTAAAAAAACAACCGACCAAAAGGAACCCTGAAATGTAAGAAGTTAGTTTCTTCACTGGAAGATTTAAATCCTTTGAAAAGCAAAACAAGGTAAGTTTCTGTACAAAACCATCTCCATTCAGTTCCTAGCCCTGCAGCCCACCCTGCTACCACAGGAGGGGCTGTGTGGCCAGCCAAGTCCCAGCAACTACTTTGTTATCCGCTGTACCCAGGGCTGTTCAGTGAAGGCAGGGCAGCGGGGCAGGCCAGGGCTGCTGGGTGGCCGCGCTGCCCCGGTGGCAGCAGGGGACACCCAGCAGCGGCAGGCACAGCACAGCACGTCCCTGGTGCCAGAGCTGGAGTGGTCACACGCACGCAGGCACTCTGCTTCCTCCTGCCGCTCCTGCCAGCACAAGGCACGGCGCGGCTGACACGGGACTGACACTATAATTACTATAATTACCCTGTTGCTCAGAGGTCATCTGTGCTTGAAATTGTCATCCCACAGATAAGGCAGATGTATTTCTTCGCTAAGGCACTGATCTTGCACATAAGCACAGCCATAACTTCAATGAGGTAAGTTGCCTCACTGATAGCCACTGATACAACATACAAGCACAAGCACAAACAGGCACCTAAATATTCAAAAGGCTATAGCCAGAGAATCCTGCATATTTACACTGCATCCATAAATACATATAATTACGCTGAGCAATACATTTGAGATTTCCTATTCAAAAAAACGACAAGAAAATGTGACAGTTTTGAGTTCAGATTTGTGGTTCTACTGCATGTGAAACTGTCAGGCCTGTAATCTAAGAGCTAAAAAACACAAAGCTGAAACACATTTGCCTTTCTGCCTAATTTTGTCCTGCAGAGCAGTAAAGTCTCACTGTACATGTATGTTAAAACAGGTACTACTCTCTGTTACATTCAGTTAGTGAGACTGAGTCAATGATGTCTTCTAAAATGCTTTAAGCTATTTTCGCAGCTGCAGTATTCAGAATTTACACTTCATCAGATGAAACCTCCACATTAATGTTCATCAATTACCACAGACATACCTCCAAGTCACTGTCCGGAGGGGGTGATGGATTATTCTTCCGCCCTCTACCCCGAGACTTTGACCCAGAACTCCTACATGTTCTCTCATCAAGATCTTTGATTGGCGTGGAGGGGCTCTGCACTGTGTCAAACTCCCCTGTAAAGTCAACCATTCATGTCAAAATTAGTGCTGGATTTTTAAATTATTAACCTTTTTTTTTTTTTTTCTCAAAGTTCACATGTCTGTATGCAAACTCAATGACAAGAGATGTATAAAAAGAATGATAACGTGGCTTGTCTTACGTAGATGGAATCCTCAGATGCCACATACACTTTTGACTTTACCAATGAAACACTACAAACCTTAGCAGAGCAAGTGAAAGATTAAAATGACACATATGCATGTGCATATACACAAATACACGCAAGCCCAAGAAAAATATCCATATATCCAAGAAAGATGTATTTTAGAATTCATACTAATGGTTTCTCAAAACACAAAGTGCTTCTTAATTAAAGTAGTTAATTTCGCATGTTTTCAGTTCAGCTAGACTTATTTCCAAGTCCTGCTTTACTTTTACCAGAACACACTTTGGCACTCGTCCATGCCCCAGAACAGCCAGGCAGCTTCCACCTTCATCTCCTCCTCCCATGCCACCTGCACTTTAGTTAGGTACACTTTTTTTCTTCACCTTACCTCAGCCCATAAATTGCCAGAGGAAAGTCTAAATATTAAAATGCAATATTCCAGTTAGTACCTGAAAGAGGATGAAGTTGTACTTGCTGTGTTCTGATCATCTTCCTCTAAGTATGAGGCATTGTGGGCTGTCACAGAGATGTGCTGGAAGAGTCTTGGATCTGGTATGGCATAGCTGGTCTTAACCACACTCAAGCCTATCCCTGACTTACCCATTTAATCTGTTTTTCCCTCTGGTGGTAGCGAAGGGCTTTATACGTGATCACAAACCAGAAACTGTATAAGACAGACTGACAGAAGTAGATATTTCCTGGGAGGATGGTGTGGAACTTCTCTTTACAAATTACTTTAATGCAACAGCTCAATATATGGAAAATATAATTTTCTTCATAACACGGTGCCCTTTCAAAACTTCTAACAACAAATGCAGTTTGGCTAGGTTCCTGAGTGCCAAATGACAAAAAAACCCCCCTCCTTCATCATTTATCCTATTAATAATGATTTGGTTTTTCTCCACTAAAGGAGGAAAGGGTACAGCTTTGATCTGACATCTACTACAGATTTTGATTCAAGGGAGTCCTTGAGCTGCCTGTAATTGAGCATTTCTGGGCCACTGGTAATATTTATTAAAAGTGCTCATGATGGCACATCTACAGAATAAATTACCACTTGGTACAAACATTTCCCAAGAATCATCTATGATGCATCTGATTTTGAGCTGATATCAGATTTTTTTTTTTTTCATTTTTACTAAAGAGCATCACTTTGTGTCCAGCAGATGAAGGAGATTGATTTTTCTGCTCTGTTCTGAACTTGCAAGACCACATCTGGAAAAAATGTATAGTTTTGGGTCTCTAAGTAGAAGGGAGATATTGTCAAACTGGAGTCAGTCCAGGTGAGGGTCACCACGACAGTTAAAGAGGATGAACATGTAGTAAAAGAGGCTAAGTGACTTTTCGTAGAGGTATGCAGAGAAAGGACAAGACACACGGACAGAAATCCCTACAGAAGGGAGAGAGAGTGAGTTCTTGTTGACTAATCATTTCTATTCCCAGCATGGTGTTGATGTCAGCAAGGTCACTGCAATGAAGCAATCAATAAGGATCACATTATCTTAGCTCACTCCCCGTAAGAAGAGCAAAATGTACTTTGGTAATGTACAAATGTACAAGAAGCATCCAAATCAGAAGCCTTGTGCAGCAAAAACCTGCAATGGCTTTCAAAGAAGTTTTGAGTGAGCAAGAGTCTTGTACAAAAATATAGTCTCCTAGATTTTTCTGAGGGAGTGGGAAAAATGTCCCAAACCAAACCCCCAGAAACAAAAAGGCAAAAACTAAATAAGTGAAGATGAATGCTTACATTCTTACCATAAAAGTCTTCTTATTTATAACATTTCAACACATTACAACAAAATCAAAACTCATTTCTGCAGTAATATACTAAAACATCTGTTCTCAATGATTGTGTTTATTTTAATCTACCAAAAATAAAATATAAAAAAAAGCCCTATTCTAAATCTGCTCTGAAACAACTGAAGTAAATAACTCCAATTTTCATTTAGCATTAGCCATTCCCAGGTGCTCCAGGCTTCTGCTTGGATCAATGCTGTACATGACTGCATAATTATCTATTAATCAGGACTGTAACTAATCACTGTTCCTTGTAAAATCTAGATATTTAAAGCCAACTTTATTTCATTATGTTAATCTCTAAATCAGAATGAGCAGCTGTCTCTTACTTGAATGCAAGGTATGCATCTATTTTAGAACTGCAGAAGTCAGTAGCGCTTGTTTTTTCAAACAACTGTAGGCTTAACTGCTTGATTTGCTTTTTACCAACAGCAGTCTAAAGGAGAAACTGCACTTTTCTTATCCTCTGTTTGCTTTAGAAATGAGGTCAATGCTGATGAAATGAAAACTTACTAAAAATTCAGCCCCGTAACATAAAAGAATGTGAGATATTCTAGTACCAAAGAGTACTGAAAACATTACTGTCATGAAGAGCTCCTACTGCAGCTCATATTAGACAGAAACTTTTACTACAATGTTTGAAATTTTTTAGCTTTTTCAATATTCAACACATACCTAATAAATATACCTCATAGCCTCTTCCCACTGGGACTATGAGCAGCACCAGTTATCCAAGAAAACAGGAGGAAAATGTTAAAACCAGAATATGGAATGACAGCTTTATCACAGATGTTCTTACACATTCCCATACACTTGTCCAATATGAAAACTTTCATACTCTGGAGACCTTGCAGCAGCTCCAGTTAGAGAACAGGGAATTACAGCACCACGTTACAAATGGAGGTGGTCTTTCATATTCAGGACATTGTTTCCCACCTCTAGCTCGATGATGTGAACGTCCCCTCCTCCTTATTAAAACACAGTTCAATGACTTAAGCAGGAGAAAAGAGTTTGTGCAGTCTGAATATAAACCTAATGCCGTCTCCCAGAGAAGCTGCAAAGGGTGACTTCATCGTGGGTACCAAATTAAACTTTGCTGCATCCCAGTAATGGAATGGGAGCTAATATCCTATGGTGATTCACCTCCCCTAACCCTGGATATATGATAGCAAGGTGCCCTCACATGAAGTTTTATCCAGGCCTATATCCTCTGCTAGAGTTTTATTTGCCCTAAATTAAACGTACTCATGTATTCATCAAATATACTCAAGTGTTATCTCCTGACACCTCACCTCCCAGTCCATCTGAGTTATCCCAGTTTGAGATGAAGTGCCCCAGGAGGCACTTATTTGTCTCACAAATACTCTGTGGTAATGAGTGCATTTTGAAAAATCTTAATATAAGGCAGGCACAATGCAAGCTCAGAAGGGAAGTCCTTGGTTTAAGGAGCTGAGCATTACACAGGTGTGGAATGGATGAATTTCTGAGCCCCTTCATATTTTCCTTGTTTGATTGACTGTTTTTCACATATTCTTACGAGACAGAGCAGCCAGAAGACAGCTTCAACATTATAAGCCTGCTTTTTTTCTGACTTGCAGTGTGTTATTGTTTGCCATGAAGAGCAGAAAGAGTAAAGTCTATTTCAATTTTCATCTAATTTTCTTTATACAGTCAATAAATAAAATTGTAGCTGGTATGAGCTCTTGATCTGATGGGGCTTTATTATGAAAATGAGAAATCCTATATCTGTCAAGAGCACTAGAGGCTTTGATTAGATATTTGAATTAAGAGCTAGTGGAGATGCCAGGAGAATGAAGTACCTTGCTGTGTTTAGTCTTAGGTTTTTGTTTGAATAAGTCTTTTAAGAACTTGTTTGACAGCAAGTGAACACAGTGAGTGCTAAAGATCTGCAGTATGATCTATGATATCTGAAATGATCTCCAAGACACTGCCCCTCACCAGTGGAAATTTATTTTTGCAGTGGCACAGAAGGGCACAGGCATGTCATGTATTCACAAAGTGGGCGTTTCACTCTCAGCAGAGGGTCGCATGATCACTGCAACACTTCACAGAAATAAGGAGCAGATGGGGGCGGATCTGTTAAGCTCAGATGCACAACCTACTTAACAAGAGAACAAGTTCATATGCTTAAACAATCCACAACCGAGAAAAATCTTTACTGTTTCACAAATGTGAAGCTTTCAACACTTTTTCTACTTATTCATCTACTTAAGATTCCTTTTTTTTCGCCAATTCTATTCAATAGTAATGGTACTTGTAATACACGATACACTTGCACAGCATTTCTAGGAAACACAGATACCTAGGGGAGAGACAGCATGGGAAACGGTCTGATTTTCTCAAATAAGAATATGAAGGAATAACAAAGCAGTAAGTAAAAGTACACAGGACATACACAGTAACTTTTAACTTGTAACTTGTGAGTACACTCCATACTCTTAAAAATTCTTTACATATGATTTGTGTCTGTAATAGATATCCTCCACCAGCTGAAATTTCACTTCATTTCACATTACCTGTTAAGTTCTTCCTAAATTTACATTCTAAGACTACTGAATAACGTTACATTTTTCATCAAAATCGAAGGAATGTGTATCTCCCCATTGCCACTCCATACCACATCCATATCCATACCATACCACACTCCACCCCAAACACACACACAACAAATGCACACTATTACACTTTGAAAATCAGCCTGAGGAAAACATCTGTGTAGGAAAAATTTCAACTAATTTAATAAAATTCCAGTAATTTTAGCAAATTTAAGCAGTTTATATTAGGTGTGAGTCTTTGCTTTTCTATACAGTTACCTTTCCCTTGTACAAATTCATTACAATAATACCTTAGTATTTCTACTGTATTTTTCAGTAAGATGGTGCAGTTGTTAGGAAGATTTATGCAATAAGCTGATTTTGTGACTAAAGCATAAACTCCTCCCCTATTCAGAGCCTAATCCAAAAGCCAGTTTGTTAATCTTTTAAGAAACGCTCAGGGTCTGTGGGCAAGGCAGACACTGCCCATGCTGGCTGAGTGAAGCCAGTGTCCCTGCAAGAGACTGCTCCAAGAGCGCTACACAGAAGTGAAGGACTGCCACTGCCCTCCCCAGGTGTCCTGGGAGTACAAGGAACAGGCCACTGCGCTGTGGTGGCTGTGCACAAGAGGGCAGGGCTGGGCAGGCAAAGGGAGCCTCCTCACATCTCTTAATAATGCTCCTCTTGCAAATTCGACCACTTCAATACCATTTTTTTTAATGGTGCTAATAACTAATTTTTCTACTCTTGGTTACTTCAATTAGTGAATTAGCAAGCATGGCTTGTACATATTTGAATAAAGTCCATGTGCTCTTGCTAGCATGGTTGGGGTATAATTAAATGAAAAATGCTAACTTGTTTTAAATTCTTTACAGCAATTTAAAAGCAATTTATTTACAGCAATACTTCAGAATGTGTAGGTGGAAACAGGAATGCTCCACTGCCAGTGATACTGACAACCATCTCAGTCTGCAAAAAGCTTTATTCAATTAGCAAACAAGCTGCATAGGTTTCCTAACTAAACAGTAAAAAAGGTTATTTCAGGTGGTTCACATGATAAAGTTTTCTGAAAGGCATGAGCTTAAAATATCAATATTCAAACAAGCCATTCAATCAGTGCAAGCTGGATATGGAAATCCTGTCTTTATGTAAGTAGAGAATAAAATACAAAAATTGTTTTCACCTGAATGTAGATCTGTACCTGGTTGACTAGTCAAGCCAGGGAGAGAGTCCTGTAACTGGTAGGTTGATGATGATGAAGTGCCATCAGCTGTGTTGTTTGAGGTCATATATGCACCATATGTTGATGCTGAGTAATACTGTGCATACTGATTTTGGCCAAAAGCTGTGTATGATGGATAATCCTGAAACAGCAGATGCAGCAGAGCACTCAATTAAGTACAGTAATGGGTGAATTTTTTCCCATTAAATATTTCTAAGTATAAAATCACATGATTTTTACTAGTATTTTGAAGTCTTGGTTTAGCGCTTTTTAAAATATTTAATAATATTTAGTAGTTATTAATTTAAAGACATTTACTAAAAGACTACAGGGAAGCTGCTGAAATATTTAAGTGCTAAAATATGTAACTAGTCTTCCAGCAGGATTTTGATAATTTTCCACAGACAATAGCATTGAACCACAGTGAGTCTCATTCAACATAACAGATCTAAATTAAAATAACATGCTATCACTGGAGTTATATAAGTCCTTTTGTAACTGGCAAATAAAAATGGTAATATTCATACCTGTTGTGAACTACTGAAGTTTGTAGAATTTGAAACAGAGTTGTTTGAATAAATAGTGGATGATGGTGCAAAACTAGAACCTAAAATTAAAAAATACAATTAACTGTGAGAACTTGTTTGTGAATCAAAATAAAATTCTAATTAGAATATTCCATGTTGAGATGGAGATGAATCAGAACAAAAACCCAACTTTTATTTTCCATTAGAAGAATGAAATATTATAATAAAACTTTAAAAGAAATTAAATGCTACTGCCACGTATACAGGCATACATTCCTCTTCACGCCATGCAAGGAAGATATCAGCAGTAAGTCATCTCACCGATTTAGATAGCATTTTTCAGTTTATTGCAGTCTCACCTCTCCTCAAACAGTGTCTCTCTTCTGCTTTCATTTCTAATACTTTAGTGTTACATTTGAGAAACATAAACCTTTTCAAAAGACTATATCCGGGTGTTTTTAATCAATCTGTAATGAAGCATCTCCTTGTTTTCAACATAAATCAGACGATTCATATTGCAGTTTGTAATATGCAGAAGATTAACCATTGTATAAGAAGCTTAAAAATTATCCAAATACAGCAGGTTATTGATGACCAGAGGGTAATAAATGAATTATTAACTAATAGTAAATGAAAGAATAAATATCAATTAAGGAGAAGTTCTAAAAAATTATGTTAATCCAAAGAGAAATAAGTATCAAATTATGTCATACTTCGAAACATGAAAACAAGGAAAAGAGACTCGTGTATGTTAGTAAATACAATGAATGCTTCCAGTCCTGCCACGTGATTTCACTCCACTACAAAATCCAAAAGAAGGTGCAAATAGGGACTGCATTCCACGCCTAGATCTAAAGTAACAGATGATCAAAATGAATACACATACATTTATTAGTACTGGAAAGAAATGCTTCGCTTTAAATTTTAGAGGCAGCTACTCACCTGGCATCTGGTAAGAGTAGGGTGTTTGGCCTGGCTGTGGGGTGGAAAACCCTGGGCTGTAACTGAGGCACCCGCTCTGCAGGGGAGACTGGGTCTGCGAGAGCCCACTTTCCGTCTTGATGCCTGGCAACATTACACCCAAATCTGTATAAGAAATTAATTTTCAACTGATTCTTTAAAATATTTTGTTACAGTTGGGAAAACAAAAGAGAAAGCAAAAAATCATTCCAGTCAGCACTGCTTTTAGTTCTACGTAAAGTGAAGTAAGAAGTGGTCAAATACCGTAAGTGGGTAAGCTGTAGGGCTGTCCTGTCTGTGAGTAGGCTGTGTAGACCGCTGGTTGCTGCATTCCTGAATACTGCGTTTGTCCGGCATAGGCAGACATTGTTTGAGCTGCTGGTGTAGAAAGAATGTGTGGATAGGGCCTAAATATCAGGAAAAATAGCATTACTGTGGCAACAAATACTTTGTATGTTGATTCAAGCAATAAAGTAAAGAAAAAGGTTTAAAGATGTCCAAAGGCAGTTCATTATTCTGCCAACTGCTCCTCTTCTGGGATTTATTCCATCCCCCACTGAAATAAGCTGAAAAACACTCTGTCCCACATTCCCCAAGGCACAGGGAATATTTTATGCTGTCCCACCATTATTTAATTCTTAATCTACTGTGTCCACTTTTAGGTGGGCTGTGCCACTGCTGCATGCCTTTATATGGATTTAACCTCTTTCAGCGGAGATCAGAACACTTCCATTAGAAAAGCCCCCACGCTTTTTTAGTCCAGTGGAGGGAAACTTGGACTACAAGGATAGAGGAAACACAGAGGTGAATGTTGAAGCTAGTGCATTATGTCATCTGTGTAGGTTCTGCTTCAACAGACATGAAGCCTCTAGCTTCAATGGGAGATGGATCCCACACATTGAGAGCAGCACAAAAAATACTGACAGCAATACTTTGGTAACCAGCTGGGCTTTAAATGTTCGGAAAATATGGGCTAGGGAAATAGAATGGAAATAAAAATGGTCTTTTATTCATGAATACTGAGGTTTTATAGAGAGATTGAATAAAATAAAGTTTAAAATTTTTGCCCTCCAGAGTTGCAAAAATATACAAAGAAACATTTTTCTTGGATTGTTTTGTAAGTCAAATAAGACTTTATGGACCAAGAGTTGAATAAACACACTCTGCAGAATTACACTAACTGAAACCTGGCCATTAAAAGCCATGACTGAATTTCAGATTCTAATTTTTAAATTTTTTTTTATTTCTAATTAATTCAGTACAGTTGGCAGCATTTATATTCAGAAAAGGATTACTCACTAATTTAGATGCCAAAAATTGTAACAGTAGATTAAAAATTCTATTAAACCTTGTAATATATTTGGCCAAAAGTATCTAATATAGTTTGCCAAAATCTGGTTTAAGTGGAAAGAGAGCTCTTACTTCAGGCACCTACTTTCTGTACTAATAAATTTTGGCTACCATCATACGAATGCAAATTTGTTAAAAAAACTTGAAAGAGCCTAATTGGCTCTTGAATCTTTAGATTTAATGGTTTCTCTGTATCAAAGACACACCGATAGCTGTATCAAATACATGGAAACAAACAGATGGCATACTGGAATCAAGAACCCTTGTGCACAGCACTGATCATGGGACAAGCAAAACTGGTAAGACTGCCAACTGCAGCAGTTTCATACATCATCTTTGATGTTTCTTCCTCAAGTTCCCACTCCTGGATTCGTGTGATTGCCCAAGAGTCAGTTTCCTGCTCCCCCTCAAAAAAAAGTGTGATGAAATTTTCTATTCCTAACAACACCCATTGGCTTAAAAATAATAAGATTAAAAGCTAATCCAATTTATTTGATTTTTAAATCTTATGATATTGGAGACGGACAAGGAAAGGGTGGTTCATGATTGTGGAATGTTTGGAAGTGTTCGGCAATGCTGGCCATGGAAGGGTCAGGGACAGGGTTACCCCCCAGCATGCAACTTGTGCACGCAATTGTGATTTCTATATATAAACTGACTTCCTCAAAATATATCTGTATATATTCCTCGCATATGCTGTTAATATGCTGATGTCTGAGAATGCAACAGTCTGATTATTTTACTTCTGTTGTGTGCTGATATTCAAGGGTACTTCTTGTGCAGCAATACTGCACAAAGCAGGATCTTACTCTGCAGACACAGGAGGGAAAAAAACCTTGGAGAGGGAGCCAGTACCAGAGTCAGTACTGTGGCTTAAGAATTTTCCTTTTTCTCTGTTTCTTCTGCTGAACACTTGTTTGCAACAAACCACAAAACTGCCCACAGGCAAGGTCTATAAAAGACTAGAAGAGGTGCAGACACTAACTTGGAGGGATATATCTGCGGAGAGTACTGGTGCGCTGATCTGGGACTGTAGCCACTACTTGTTATTACTGCAAAACAGAAAACAAGAGTACAGCGGTTAGAAACACTGTGAGACCTACGCAGCCAAACAGCACGAACTACTGCAGCAACACTAACAGAGAAGCCTATTGAAATGGACAGCTTTTCAAGGAAGCAGATGTCACCTGAACTGCAACATCTTAAGACAAAAATTAAAAAAACTCCCAAAGCATTCACTGTTGTGCAGAACTCTTTAGTTAGCGTGGGTGTGTCACGCTTTGTCAACATGACTAACATGTTTCAGAGTATACTACAGAGGAGTCTATTTCATACATCATCTGTGATCCACACACTGTCAATTTTTCAAATTTTTGCAAGTTGTATTAAAAGGAGTAGTTAAAAAGAATCTTGTAATTTAACATATGGTACTTCATGGGATTGAAATAACGTACACATACCTTTATAGTCTCAAATTATCAAGTTCAATTTTAATACTGAATAGGAAAAGCATGTTTTATATGGTTGTGACTAATTTTAGTTAACTTAGGTGATGGAAGATTCTGGATTGAGCACTAGAAAGCAACTACCATTCTTTATAAACAGGCCAACTAGCATATATCCCCTATCAACAACATTTTTATTTTAAAGGATGCATAAACAGTCCTGTTCAGTAGCCATCCAAACTGTGTATATCTATACTATTCACAGCTGCATTCTTTCAAGAAAGCTAACAGAACAATAGTCATAACCCATTAAAATTTCATCCAGAAGCAGTGATCACACTGGATTAATTCCAAGTGTTTGGAGGTTTCCCTTTCCTTTAGCCATCTGTCTTGACTAAGACAGATGTATTCCAAATATATGTACTCTAAAGTGTTGAACCAATCCCTTCAGAGCAAATCCATACTGGGCAAATACACAGAGTGTCTTTATTAGGCCATCTGCTGTTCATTCACTTTTCAAAAGATTAAAGTAGTACACAATGAAGCACTGGAATTTCTTTAGTCTAATCAATCATAGTTGTACTTCAAAGTGTACCCTCTTCCTGAGTTATTCGTAATGGTAGTAGAAATGAACATTCAGAATTTTATAAGTGACAAATAGGTTTAGGTTCCTATTTTATGAAACATGATATATTTCTACATCCAGCCCTAATTAACGTCTCTCAGATCTATTGCTTTGAACATATGCAGAACTTCATATTTTTAAAGCTAGTTTAAATGCATTTAGAATGTGTAGGACTTAAAACGAAAATACAGTAGAAGAAAAAACAATTAACTTCTTTTTAAAATGTGCAGTTAAGTATGGCTTGAAAGTAAAGAAAAATTGGATAATAACTTTTAAAACATGTGCCATTAGATTTAATAGAAGAGTTGATGTTTGAAGATATTGAGGGTTTGTCTGTGATGGAAATCTGCTAAATTTCATTTTGTGAGGATATTGTTTTTGAGGGTTTTTTTGAGAATGCCTTTCCATGGTTTAAGTTCAACCCACAGAGCAATCTGCTACATGTGCAGGCAGCTATTCCCAGAGTCAGACAAAACTATAGCTGTTCCTATCAACATAACTGGTCCATAGAACTCTAAAGAATGCTCTTGGTTATTTAAGGCTCAGTGAGTAATTAGTCTTCCCTGTTGTAGCTCTGTGACCTTTCTAAAGACAAGCAATATCAGCAGAGTGACCTTGGTGGTTCTCAGGGCAAGGAACTTTTGTGATCCATTATCGGCTTATTGGATCATTTTTGCCATACTGCTTCCCTTTTTGTCTGATCATTTGCTGGATGAGAGGTCACTCATTAATCAATTTGGTTAAAGCACATTTACCATGCCACCCCACCTTATGTAAACTACAAAAAAATTAATTCCTATTCATTTAAATTACTTGAGCTATCAAAGCCTAATAATTTTCAGCAAAAAACTGTCCTGCCTGCTTTATTATTCTTTCTGCATATACCTTATTTTTAAAATTCAGACAAGAAAATAAAATACTTTTGTAAAGTGTCTGATTTTAAATTTCCTTGGTTTTTTCCCCCGATTTTCCCAGATGATACCACCAGTTGTAAGGAAGAGAGAGAGGCAAGACTAAAAAATCTGGTCTTTTCACTGTTTCTCGGTAGCTTGTCCCTGTGGTTTGTGCACTATTTTAGACTGTGAGATGTTTGAGAAACAGAGGGTGTAAGGCCTACCATAAGAGAACATTATGACCACACCTGTATCTCATAGATGAAACTGCTAATTCTAAGGGTTATTAAACTTTAACAGCTTTGGCTGCTGGATAGCCTCCTAACTTCTCCCTTCTCTGAGGACTGTTGGCATGGGAGGAGATGGTGAAGGCAAGTTGCTGTAAGTTTTGTAACTGTGGCACTTTATAAAGCCATTTAAATGAATGGGGCTGAATGCTCTTTCATGTTGCTTATGCTAAAAAAAAATCAAATTTTTCTATTCTCTGAAAAACTCAAATATTCCTAAGACTTTACTACTTGAATTTACCAGAGGAATGCCCTTCAGGGCAGGTATAAGACCCTTGATCTCTCCACTCCGCCTTTCACAGAAGGGACAAGCTGACAGCCAGCTCCTACCAGTTACTCTTAGTTCAGCTGGCCAAGGTGGTTGTGGAGGATTGAAATGACCATTAACTGTTTTAATAGCATGTGTTGAGTTCAGTATACTAATATGGGCCAGAGTTTTGTATTTTTTCATTACACATCTGGAAAATTCTGTGGAAAAGGGTTAGGTTAGAAGAACCTCATTTAAGTAACATCACAGTATCTATGCACAAGGGAACCAAATGTGGGTTAAGCAGCAGTGACATTCCCTAACTTCACCTTTATAGCCTTCAGAAATTATTTTCTACATCTATAAACTGTATTCTATATCCCGCGTGTAATAAATACTAAGTAAAAACAATGAGAACATTAAATACCTTTCTCTCCACTCCATTAAAATGATAAAACAGTTCTCAAATTAATCCACTGTTGTAAGCAATATATACACAATATTACAGTACAGCAGCTGCAACAAATTCACAGTGCATGAAAACCTCAGTTCAGGGCTGTACACCTCTCCCAGTCCTGCCAGTGCCCACCCCAGCGGGAGTGTGCTGCAGAATCACAGAGCTGCAAACTGAGTACACTGATACTAATTACCAACTGTTCTTTGAAAAACAAGGAGAAGGAAGGGGGGGTGCACAGTGTGACTCCTCACCTGGCTAACCCATGCCCAGAGGCACAGGTTCCCCAGAGGCAGCTCTGCAGCACAGGGGAACTGGAGCCCTGAGCATGAGCTGCAACACACGGGCTGCAGCCCTGAGCAGGACCTTGTCTAATCCCAGTGCCAGGGCAAGGCCACTAGGGGAACTGCCACTCTAAGTTCAAGAGATCTATGTGCTTTATCTTTTCAGCTTTTCAATCAACAGTTCACGGAACCACAGTTTTCTGTGAAGCCTAATCTGTCTCTCCTGCTCTATATCTCACACAATCTGTTTGACCATCACTCACAGCAGGTCATTAGGGACAGATATGACTACTTTACACCCCACAGGGCTTGCTGAGCCTTCTGCTCAGCTCCAGGACAGGTCACATGTTTTGACTGCCCTTGGAGCATAGAAATCAATTTTAATGGGTAGAGTGTTTGAAGGAGAGGATTTCTGCATGGCAGACTCTCAAATGGGCCTCAGCACGAGAAATTCTCTTTTCACCCATGTCTCATTTCATTAAATATTTAGTAACAAACCTAAATCCTTCCCTATTCAACAAAGGACACCTGAGTGCTTCTAACCTACGCTTGTACCAGATGGAGTAGGTAATAGTGGCTTATGTTTTGAGGCATCCTCATGAAGTGAGGGCACAGGTGCCCTAAGACCTGCAGGCAAGCGCTGGCATCATCACTTTGTCATAGCTGGGAGTAACATACATATGTACCCCATTTTCAGGAAAAAACAAACTGTTCAGTGTTGGGCTTTGTTATGTATTTTTCAGGTGCAGGTGGCTCATTTGAAATGACATCTGTCTACTATTGAGCATTTACCGTCTTTGGCAACTCACTAAACTTCCCAAATAACCAGTTAGGTTAAAAATCTCAGAGAAATCTTGGTTTTGCTGAGTTTTTACTGCTCTTTAGCACTTCTCCCACAAAACTAGACTTAACCAAATTGTTCGATTTGGGAGTACGAGTAAAAGGCAAGTGTGAAAGTAATGTATGCGATCTTCATGAAAGGCTGAGTGCGCTATCAGGGCAGCTCTGCGTCGCGCTCTGGTGATGAAGACTGCACGTCACCCAGACAGGCAGACTATTGATTTCCCACTGAGAATGACTGTACTCATTTAATGCTTGAGTTTGTGTCCTAAATTGAGAACCAGGTTCATATTTCTTTTGAGTACGCAGGTGGCTAACAGGCAAAAAAGGATTATGCAAGGCTCAAATTCCTGCTTTTGTTTTGGTTTGGTTTGGTTTTTTTGAGGCACCAACTTTCCAAATATCCAAAGTGTAGAGATCTCAAGACTTCTTTTGAAGTCAGTGGAAGCTGACGGGTGAATGGCACCTGGGGAAATCAAGCTGTTACTTAGTTATCTAAACCTGAGCTGAAGGCTGCAATTCTTGGCACTCCAGTGTTGCCTTAGCCATAGAGTACAACTCAGCTGCCTTAAATACATGGCAGAAGTGGATAAAATATCACCAACAATGAAAAATAATATATAGATTTGGATATTTTATGATTTTTAATCATTACTAATAAAATTTCAGCATTGAGTAAAAACAGAGTGAAAAAGAAAAGCTAAATTTTAGCCCAGACTATTTAATTTTTTATGGAAGTTTTTTGCCTTTAAGTTGATGGGGTTCTTTTCAGTATAATTACAATAAGGACAATGTTTTCATTTTTTCTAATCAGAAATAGTAAACGCTTGCTTTAAACCTCACAAAATACCTTTTCTTCAGGCATTAAATTAGTTTTAAATAGTTTTCTGAATAATCAACTTTTGGGTTTAACAGATGGCTTAAAGACAATAGCAAAAACATATACCTGATTAAAAAAAAAATTAATTAGACATAAACATTGTGATTTCCAAAATATTTTAAATAGGGCTTGACTACCTAAGTCTACCAAAGCAGTAGGAGCATCAGCATGGAGTGGTAATTGGTGGCTTTGGTGATATTTCAGTCAGGCCACTACTGAACTGGTATTTCCAGATGCAAAACTTATTCTCCCTCCTCTCCTCATTAATATTATTATTAGCAGGATTCAACTTAATGATTAGAAGGCAGATTATCTGTACTTTTCCACAGTTCATCACATTTTAATAATTTATAGGAATCTACTTAAACTGCTGTTTGAATTTTTTAAGAAGCAATTGAAGCTTATGATTATTTAAAGAAAAACTATTTTCTTGGAAAGAAAGTAGCTCATCCCAGTGGAAAGAAAGTAACATGGCAATCTGGTCAGTGTTTAAACTAATACACTTCCTAACAGGAGAAAAAAGATTAGCACTGAGGTATAACCCTTAAGATCTGAAACTGTTCAAATTAGCATGGCTGTTACAATACAATCCCTTTTTTTTTTTCCTAATATCATGTGAGACTAACACTGAGAAGAACAATCTACAGTACCATAATAACAGTATTGCTTTGAGATTTTTGCATACAGCAATGGTCTTAGGCATCATTAAAGCTTCAAGATCACACCTCAGGCAAACTTCTGAGTTGCATTTACAAAAACGAAAAAGCTATTATTATTTCTATTATTACTATCATTAGGTATAAAATACTATAATATTTTATAGTAGCTTTGTAAAGATTGCTTCCATGCAAATATTCATTAGTGAAGGTTAGTAAGTGTTGCATTAATGTGCATCTAACAAAACGTCTTCTTATTATGGCTTTACCTGACCCAGTAAAAGTGTCAAGCGATCCATCTCCAGTTGTTGTTGTTGTCTCACTGTTGTTCATGGGTTCTGTTTTGACTGCAAGAAGAGACACTACATAGAAGAATAAGTAGACATGAGATTTTACTTCTAGATTTGTACTGGAGTCCTCATGCCAGTCTCACTAGTGATAGTCCAGCTTGAACAAGCACACGTGCAACAGCTTCAACCTTCACTCTAGCACCATACTGAGACAATCGGCGGGAATCTGACTGGAATACCCATTTATCTACACATCTCTGTACCTGTGCATTCATCTAGCTATTGGTTTTAGCAACTGGAATATCTTCTTGGGAGATTTCAACCTAAATCTAATTGATTCTAACAATTCCCTAAGAGTAGCACAGAGGAAGCTGTCAAGGGATGTAGCACATAACAAAAATAGTTTTGCCTGACAAGTAGAACAATTATAATATGGTTTCATGCTTATACAGAAGCAAATTACTTTCACAGTGCCAGCATGTTGCCTTTCCCCTTCCCCTTTTACAGAGTCTGTGGGGGCCTTTTCAAGCTAGGTCACCAGAAAGCAATTTTCCATAAATGAAGAGAGAAGTTTGAAAGAAAAAAAAGCCAAAGAACTAGAGTAGGTCTGAAATAAAAGCCATGAAAAATCAGCTTCTTACTCAGAGGATACCAAACAGTTTGGTCTACTCCGAACTCAAATTATTTCTTAGGGATAATCATGCAGTCTTACCATCCAAGCTGTAACTGAAAGCACAAAAAGCACCACAGAGGCAATACGGATTTTTTTTAATTTGTTACCTGGACAGAACATTTGGCATGGACTTTTGCAATGGAATTTGGGAACCACGTGTCCAACTGATGCAGTCAGAAACAGCAGTAGAGAACACACTGCAGCTCCTATTAGCTGTCTGACTGGCAAATGTAGAAGCCTCTACACATTAACACAATTTCTTTGAGAAGGTCAGTCAGGGTTGGGCGTGGACATCCATCACATGGTTATGGATATCACAGGAGCGGTCGGTGCCCATGCGCACAGAGCGAAGAGGCGATGAGGACCTGCACAGGCAACTACCACAGCTGCATGCCAGGTATCCATATTCCGAGGGGACAGCCTGGGATTTGTGCAGAAGCCTTTGCTGTGACAGCCAGCCTGGCAGAGCCCCCCAGCAGGTCTAACATATGCCAAGGAAAGGCGTTCTTTGCCAGCTGGCTACCTGACGCCTCTGAGGGGCCTCAGCTAAGCTGACCAAAGCATTCATCTGTCAACATCACCACATCCACGTTTGACTTCACTGGCAACAGTATGGGAAAGGGGAGAATTTCATGTTCTGAGCTGGCAATGTATCTAAAAACTGTGGCTCAGATTCAAGTCACCTAAATCAAGTGTATAAAAGGTGCCTACTAATCTCCTTTATGTTTAGCTGAGACAGAGAGGTAATTCCAGAGGGTGATTCAGTCTAAGTACGGCCCGAGCTGCCCTCAAGTTCACTGTCCCTCAGACAGTCTGTAGAGGAAAAGGCAGTGCATGAGCTAAATAGAGGATTTTCTTTCCTCACGGGAAGAATGTCCAGAGCAACACCCACAGACCCATTCTGCTGTTCTTCCCCGTGTCTGTGAGCACAGTGAGCTGTTCATTGGGAATTGCACAGCTATCAGTAAAGCTGCCTGTGATGAGCCCCGTGTGAGTTACCTCTCCTACAAAATCGCATCCCATTTCCAGTCACACTGCCTAATGGATCTTACGTCAAGAAGTCATATGGGATGCTGCTGATGTTTACAACTGTACAAGTGACCTGCGCTGCATTCAGAGGGACAGCTGTTTGGATCAAGCAGGATAAATTGGGATGCATTTTTCTCTGTGACTGGTAGAGCGCCCTGCAGCATTACCAGTGCACCAAAGCCAATCAAACCAAGTAGTACCTTCTGCTTTAAGTTATACAGTTGTATCTTTCCATTTACTGTCTGAGATTAAAAAATTTTTGAATGGGTGTCTTTTGAATGTAAACTTCTTTTCATTATTGTTTCTCTTTCATAAAACTACCATGCCCAAATAGTCTCCCTGCAAGCAGCAGGATATTAATTCAATATGCAATCATTAAGGAAGAATTTTAGCCACATTTTTTCAAGCTGTTGTGCACTCCTTCTCATTTTGCTAGCTATTACCTTTTCATAGAAAAAAAAAAGCTGTGACAAAAATTACCCAAAATGAAAAAAAGAATTCTTAAGAGTAATCAGTCATTCCTATTTCTATAATTATTTGAGAAGGATATTGTATTATTTTCATCAGTTCAATAAAACACATATCAAGAGAAAGTTCAAGGGTCATTTGTCACAAAATGATGGCCCTCACTAAACCTTTTAGTCATGTGGAACACATATTGTTGCCTGAAGTATCAAAAGTATCTAAATTAATTTATTTGCTGATTACTACATACAGATCCCTCTATGTACTTCTGAAAAGTCTGGGCACCTACCTACATGAAAAAAAATACTTTTTAGTACCTTTATCTCTTCCTGCTCAAGAAGATATTTCACTATTATCCATAGCGAGCTACCAAAGTTCAGTATTGCATCCAGGAATTCAGTATGGGCTTAACTGTTACACTTAACAAAAACTTCGTTCATGAATTAAAATGTTTACTTTAGAATTGTGTCTAGTTCTGGTTAATGCCAGATGCAGTGCACTGTCATCAGCACAAATAGACACCATCTTTTTTCTTTCCCTGTCAAGCAAAGAATCTAAAACAAAAGAAACTCTCTCCTGTGGTTAACTTGAGGAAAAACATTATGTTGACACTGAGTTTTGTTGAAAAATACATATAGAAAGTGTTTTTAAATGTGCTTGATTTTAAACAGTTCTACTTTTTTGCATTCAGTTTTTATGACAGTAAGGAATTCATCAAGGTTCTTACTCAGTGTAGCTAGAGATTTTGACTATTACCTATTTTTCTTTATGTTGTATGTCATTAAATGAAGAGGGGAAAAAGCACAAGGCTACCCTAGGAAAAACAAAAAATGCTAACATCAGTTCAAGAGAACTATTTTTTTGTTTTTACATATTGAAAGAATGAAAATAAAATCAAAAGCAATCTCTAACTGGAAATACATTTGGATGCTGCTAGCAGTGAAGACTGCCTGTGTTCTGCTTGCAGCAGGATAGAGCGAGCAGCTGTGTGCTGCTTAGCTGCCAGCTGGGCTTAGACCATGGCCACATGCTAACAGAGCAGAGCTACCAACATCATCAGGTGCTGGGGCACAGGATGTGCAAGGAGACACAGGAATCTGGGCTTGCTCTGTCCTAGGAAAAGAAGGCTGAGGGGAGACCTAATTGCTGCCTGCAGCTATCGAATGGGAAGGTGCAAAGATGACAAAGAACAAAGGCACACTCAAGCTTTAAGGTGCCCTGGGAAACAACAGGTGGGAACAGACACAGGCCGTGCTAAGGGAAAAATCCAATTAGATGTAGGAGGAAAAGTCAGTGCTGCCTTGAGCGACATAATCTAACAGCAATGTTGGCTCTGCTCTGAGCAGTGCTTGGCCCAAATTACCTCCAGGGATCTTGTCCAAACTTCATTATTTTAAGGCTAACTCAGAATACAGCTCCCAACAAGCAACAGCTTCTACAATATACCTTCTTTACTTGATGAAAGGACGTAGCAGATCAAAACGACTGCTATTCTGCTGACCTGTTTTTTTTTTTTCTCTAAAGCTTTTTTAGTTTAAAAAGTTTTTAAAAAGTTTTTTTTAAAAACTTTAAAAAGGTTTTTTTTTCCTCTATGTTAAGGACTGAAAATGAATGCAGTTTCAGGGGCAAGAGGTGCTAATACTATGCATGAAGGAGGACAAGCAAGTGCAAGAGATGTTATAGCAAACAAGTCTGATTTTAAAAGCTCATGTAAAAAAATAAACCACACAGCGTGTCATAGAGTTTTCCTGAGAATATACTCAACTAGAAGCACAATTCTAAACATTCTACTGGCTATGGAAAATCAGATTTAATACAAGTAACACATTATATTTCCTCACTATGAATAACTAGTACTTAAATTGTTACCTTCCACATTTACCTGAACATGCTGAACAGTTAAATGAGGTGACAGACTAAGTTATCTCAGTCCTTCCTTAAACTTAAATTCTTGTAATTGAGCAGAGCATTCACATGGAACAAGTTATTCTAGTACAAATGATTTTTGTGCTCAAGTCAAGTTTTGGGTTTTTTGTAAATTTTCTTTGCATGTGTGTTTTATAAATGGCAACCTAATTCTGAGGGATTTTTTTAAAAGGCGTTTTTGCAATCTTCCTAACTTTAGTCCAAACTTGCACAACTTAAGCACCTTTGTGACGACTTGTAGAGAAACATGGTGATGCATGTTTACGCCTATGATTAATCCCATACGTACCGCAATGATGTGACATATAGAGTTATTATTAATCCTTAAAACTTATGACAATTAATAATACATGTCAGGAAACCCAAAAATGAAAACAACAGCTTGGAAAATTTGGCCAAAATTTTGTAAAGTGGCAAGTTACATGTGGGAGTACATTAGACATAAGCTTTGATTAATAATGAAAGTCATAGTAGGAGTAAGATCAATACTGAAAACCTTGACTTGTGCTCAGGTAATCATGCAACGCTCTACTTAAAAATAAAAAAAAAAGCAAATGGGCATTCTGTGAAAATTCCATTGGTCTGATTTCCACCAATGCTGACTTACTGGCAATTCCCAGCAATGCTGAACACCACGAGACAATCCCAGTCACTCAGAGCATGTAGACAGCTAGGCTAATTATAAGCGGGTTAAATTCTCCTTGCTCATCAAATGACTCCCAAAGCATTGTAAGATAACTACTTGTTGCAACTTCCTAACAGTTTTCCGGCTGTGGGAAAAGCTTTTGAGAGAGGGTAGGGAAAAAAGGCGCAGGGGTTGGGGGTAACCCCATGAGAACATTCAAACTGCACAACAAAAGGCCAGAGCAAACGCAGAGAATGTCACACAGCAGTCATGGAGACACACCACACGCATGCACTGTACCAGGGTCTCTCATACTTGTTGCAGAGGAGGGGGTACTGCAACTCAGTAACCAGTCTGCAGTATTTAACACAGTCATGTTGTCTCCTGAGAAGAGGAATGGTACAACAGTTCATTTTCCCAGTGTCTGTTCAGTGTAAATGAACAGTCTTCAAGGCAAATCAGTGTTTTGGCACTTTTTTTTGGCACAAGCCTTTTAACAGAATTGTATTGTTGTTATGGATATTATTTTAATTGGTTTATTTATGCACGTTGTATAATATAGAGGCATCTAGTTACTAGTGTTCTTTAATAGCATGCTTGAAGTTTTTTTCTTTATGCTGGAATAAGGATTCTATTTAAAAATATGGTTCAGCCCTTCTTTGTGAGCTCAGTTATCCTCACAGGCACATCCACTTTTTTATTGACACTGACAGACTTTTATTTAAAAAGGGTAAGAGAATAAAATGCTCTACCTTGTGGCCAGAAAGAACAATCAAAAAAAATTTCTTAGTGCCAACCGTTAAAATAGACAGCAATGTATAAACTCTAAAAAAGAAATTCTAGTTTGACTCATATCCACGATGTCACTTTCATGGACTGCACTTCGGAATGTGGCACCCTGCCTCCCACTGCTCCAATTCATCTATGGCAGAATTGATTACCTGAAAGCATTGGAATATCCGTGTTGTAGCTGCATGGCAGTGCTGTCCCTACAGTATCACCTAGAGCAGTAATGACCAGCTACTGCTGAGGAAAATATAACAATCTCTTTATTACAAACTTTCATTACCTCCCAAGAAATGGAATTCATTGGCATTAAAAAAAAAGGCGTCATTCTAATTTCGATGCACTTCTCTTGACAGTGATTTTAATTTAACCTAAATGCATGTAGCTCATGGTAGAAGAGTAAATTATTACTCATCAAGGAAGTATGAAACAGAAAATGCAATTTATTTCATAAGTTACCAACAGGTATAAGTGAACATTTAAAACTGTGTTGAAAGCAACTATTCAAAAATGTTCCTTATTTCATCTTTGCACCTTGTTTCAGTTCTGCCTCTTATTTCAGTTGGTGCAAATCAAAGAAGTGACATTGGAATTAGAAATTTACACTTGTATGACTGCCAATTTTTCATCATTCCTGCTGGATTTATAAATGGGTATGTGGTAACTCTGGAAATTATGGTAAAAAATGCATATGACTAAAAACCAGCCAAAACTTTATATGTGCCATCTGTGTCTTATACTTACCTCCTGTTCCATTTGTTGTGACTGATGTGCTACTGAGATTAGATTTATCCAGTTTGGAACTACCTGGTGCATCACTACTTCCAACAAGATTATGAGGACTTGCTAGATCCTGCATTTCCATAGACCTGTTAAAAACCAAGGTGACAGTATTAATGCATTGTGATACTATCTAAAATAATCTGCTTTTTCTGTAATAACTGGGTTTTTTTTTAATATGGAGAGTTTGCAATGCAGCCAGGTTAACAAATCAGTACAGGTTCCTTTGACATCTTTGTTTTTTACCAAACCTAGGAAAGTAGGTTATAGCACCAATGTTACTAATTTTCACTTTTCCTTTAGGTATTCTGAAGTGACACAGGCTTATGAAACTGCCACTTAAACACACCACACAGGTTGTGCATGAGGTAGTCGTAGTCCATATATATGGGTGGACAGATGGAGAGATAAATGAACAAATGCAAGTATATAGTTATTTCTTAGAAGAAAATAGAGAAATAAGGCGAAAAGTCAGGTGTTACATAGAAAGCCGAAAGAGCAACTTCTGCCTCTCATTATCTGTATTCCAACCACCAGCAGTCACTGCATTCACATTAAATTGTGGGAACAGACCATACAAGTAAATGAACAGAACTTTAATGTACATCTGGAAAATTCTTCACTCCTACAAATGTGTGTATTCTTCTTGGATCGCTTGATATTTCTTTTCTTCTGAGCAATTTCTGGGAAGCTTGCAAAATTTCAAGTGGATTTAGACTGCAATTAATTCCAGCATCACAGTTACACTGGGGGCCTGTAGATGGCTTTCATGCAGTGACAACAGATCCGCCTTTCTCAGACAAAGACAGAGCAGACAAGGAGCATTTCTTAGACCGGTAATTGCAATCCAATTTGCAGTGTGTGCTCGCCTATTCCTTGCTTCATTTATATACTAATTACACAGAAATTTTTTCCCCAGAGAAACAATTTTGCTATATATAAGCAAAATTGCCAGCCCATCTGTAACAGAATGATTTACCATATGTATACTCCAAAGGCCAACAGAAATATTGTTTTAAAGAGCTGTAAAAGCCCCATTACATTGTAGAAGGCTGAGATGGTGAAGGAAGAGATGAACAGTTGGAATGGTTCAGTAAGACAACAGGCCCCAGACATTCATATCCTGACCAGGACAATTAATGGCAAACTGTTAAGGTGACACCCAACATCTTAAGTATTTATTTCAAGTTTCACTTTGAAACTGCCTATCTTCTGTGCTCCACACATCCTCCTCTGTGGAAAAACAAACAAACAAAACCACACTACCTTTCCATCAAATATGGGTCTGCTGTCTGAATCCGGTTTTTTGCCCCTCCAGAAAATGAAATTATCTGGCATTCTGTGCTCCAATTCTGCCAATCTCCTGGATGTTTTATTCCCTCACATTACATTCATTTAACCCAAGACGCAGACTCAGAGCTTTCATGTCTTGAATGTATTCGAGAAAATGTAGGAAATACTACATCTCAACTGGGAAAATGAATAAAGGCCTTGCCCAAAGCCACATGAAGCAAAGAATCTCATTTACTCAAGAAAATGCCTGAGTCAACCATGAGATGCACTGCTAAGCCACTGGCAGATAGCCTCCCCAGAAGCACTATGGATGAGCAGGAAAAAACTGGTATTGCTGCAGGCCATTCATGAGCAGGTAAGAATTTTACAGCCATATTCAAGGAAAATGCAAAGGCATAAACTGCAACTTGAACTGTGTTGAGCCAAATTTCCTCCTCTAATTGTATATACATTTCTACACATCTGTCAGCAGCGCATTATATTTATTGTCTACTGGAAATGTGATCAGTGTTAGATGAAATGAAATCAACTCAAGTTGTTTTCAAGTCTGCCAGGTTTTGTTTAGCAGTTTCTGTACAAGGATAGCATCTAAAGGTTAAAAAAAGTCTATGAGTTTCCATCTTGTATGTATTTAAGGGAGCAGAAGAATGGCACACAAAATAAACAACGCATGTTTCACTGCATATACAGTGTAATGCTCCCCACGTGTTCACTTGGCAGTTTTAAATATCATGATTTCCTGTTGAAGTATGATCAGCACACAGATACCTAATGGGCAGTTCCAGCTTAGAAAGTTCACATGTGTTTTTTTTTCCCTTGGTTAGCATGAACATTACAATAATTTCTTCTCAGACAGGCATATGTCATTGCCACAGATGCAAACACTTCACTTTGCAGCATTTCAAAAGCAAAATCACTGCCTCACCTACCTAGTGTATTTAAGAAGTATCCTTCTTAAGCACTTTTCACAGTCAAATGAATCAGGCTTTCTTAATCAAATCAGATTTTTTATATCAGAAAACTAGGTCCACTGAGTCTCACTTTCTTGGCAAAGAATATAAACAATCAAATTTTGTAAAAGGAATACTCTTTGTTCCAAACTAGCATGAAACCTTCTATGCAGAGAAGTATTTGTATCGCCCTAATTTATTTTGTATAACAAATGGCATCCCATTCCACAGACATGGCAAGTTAATTAACTAAAATAATTTTAAAGTAGTGCATTCACAAATAGACAGTTTTTCTGCATGAGTAAAAGACATCTTACACTTATTGGTAGTCTATTAAGAATAAAAAGGATATCCAAACCAATAAAAAGTTTCACAAAACCATGTGTATACATTGCATTACCCTGGGTGCTCCATCCTGTGTGAACAAGTACAGGGATTACTTTAATATATCCCTATGTGATTTATTTACAGAAGTGCACATTACCTTCTGTGTAACACATATTATTCAATCCACTTTTCTGTATGCATTTAGTTTACCTTTAGCCTCAAAAACTCTCAGGAAGATGTAACAGACTTACTAAAATCTTATCTTTCAGTGAATGGAGGATTCAGGAAAAATGCTTAGTAAAATGGATGAAATAATTCCAACATCTTGAATTCATTTTGTCAAACTAAATGTTTATCAGAGTCCTGCTTTCACTGACTTAATCAGAAGCAGGTTCAGGTTCAGTATGTGCTTTCCTGCACTAAAAAAATGTTTCAAAGAAATCTCTGAAGGAGTAATTAATACTTCTAAATTCATGCAGCTATTTATTAAAGACCGCTTTCTAGTAAATGCGGTGTGTTCCAATTTAGATGGAATAAATTTATTGTTAAAGGTGCTTAAAAACTATGCAGTACAATTTTGTTCTGCGTATTTTGTTTCTCTGCCAGGCACATAGCTGTTTGAGCTTAATTTTTCCCCCTCCTGTGATGTCTCAGACTGCTTTTTTAGAATAATTAAGTAAAGTTCTACATTGTATAAAAAGATACATTTTGACAGGAAATAGATTGCTTGGTAAGAAGATGTTTTAATTATCTCTCGACTGTTTGAAGAAGGTTTGCATTATTCCCAGCTCCTGAGCAAAAACTTGAAACCTGGCAAGCCAGATTTGTCTTTTATTCTGCTTTGTCTGTGCTTAAAGTCTTTGAAAGTTGGTATTTGCACATGCTTAGTGGATCATTTCAGAGGCTTACTGGAAAAGTCTCTAAGACATCCCATCTCACAGAACAGTCCCCCAGATCTCAGTGGGCTTTAACTCCAGCCTGTGGACAACCCTACCCAACTGAAGAAGGTTTGAATCAAAAATTTGTCTGTGTGGGATTTCTGAGCCTTCTGCATTAGAGCATATTCTGTTCCCTGGCTTCAAGTTACATCTTTTTAAGGGTTAGCTTATGCTCAGAAGTGGATTAAGGAACAGCACCCAAAGACACAAATTCCACCTTTTTCTGTCCCATCTTTACAAGTGTGGACGAACAGAACTTATGCCCCACCCCAGAACACCAGAGTGCACAGCACCATAACCCAACCTTGCAAGGAAGGTGTAACTAGGACTAATTATGATTGCCCTATTTGACAACTGCATCTCTACATTTCTGTATAGCTCTCACAACAAAGTACTTCAAATGCTAGCCTAACTGGACATTTTAGAAATACCAGTTCTTCTGTGCAGAATTTGAAGCAAATCCAAATTACAAAAGCACTGAAAGAAGGATTAAATGGAGGCTATTTAAAATTGAATAATTTAACTTAGTTTATAAATAATCACAACAAAAATTTTTTAAGTATTTTAAATTCTTTGATACGAAATTTGCCATGTTTCTTTAGCAGAATCTCACTAAACTACATTGTAGCAAAAATGTATATTATTGTTGTTATTGTTATTGTTGTTGTTATTATTGCTATTGTTATTGTTGTTATTGTTGTTGTTGTTGTTGTTACTGTTAGGTTAGATTCCCCATTCTTTTCTTGTATCCCTCCTGTCATAACCTCAGTTCTTAAACAGTCCAGACTTTCTCACAGAAACCTGTAGTCTTGTCCAATTAAATATCATTTACCCTGTTCTGAAATTAAGCAAACAGGGAATTTCCCTTTAGTTAAAATTTATTTTTAGTGCAATAGGAAAATTGGATAACAGAACTGTTCAAACTTGGCTAAATCTGTTTCCTACTGGTATCAGCTCAGGTCTCAGACCAACTACACCATTTTGAAGACAAGTGGATTAATTTTTTTTCTATTTCCCACATAAATATTTTTAGGCAGATATTTCAGCCATGTTCTGAACAGGACTAGTGAGCTCACCTCTCTTTCATATGCAGTCTGAACTACCTCATACAAGCCTTTATTCTGACAAAAACAATCAAAATAGATGCACACAGAAATGTCATTTGTCCAATCTACATAAAATCTGCAACAAATTTTAAAACAATCAATAATTTAGATAACACTGCAATTATAAAGGGTTTTTTTTCTAGTGTTTTGGGATTTTGTTTCAGTTTGGTTTTTTACATATTACATTCATAGTTAGGCCAGATACTTTTCATGTTTACTTGCGCCTACAAGGACTGTAAATAATGCAATTAAAAAGAAGTTACACCAACCCTTTCAAAGACCACAGTGGGCAGTAAAAAAGAAGGTGAAGAGGGAGAGATTCTGGATGATGGACAGGTTTCCAAGCTCTATACAAATATATGCACACCAACACACAGACACATCCAATCTTATAATAATTCTTTGGTCCTCAATAGACACACAGACATGTGTCTAAGTGTACGCACAACAAAAAACTTCCTAACACCTTGCCGCGGAAGATCTCCGCCAAAAAACAACACACGGTGCAACACAACATACAGCTGAAGAAAACTCCTCAAATGAGTAACACTTCCAGTCATATCACCAATCCCCAAATACAAGCTAGTATCTTCTTTTCCAGGTGCTTTTACACTGTTTATGGCAGCCCTTGTCATTTCTTTGTCACTGTAGAAGGTAAGGAAGGAAGAGCAAAACAGAGAAGATAAGTTTGTTCCAATGAGACAACTACCCTTCTTGTTTTGCCTGGCTCATCAAGCCCACCTATAGATCTTCTTAAGCTTAGTAGATGGCCAAAATAGCAGAACTTTTGCTATTCTAGGCACAATATCGCAAAAGCTGCCTCTCCAACACACAAGTTCTGGGAGCTCGCCAGAGTTAAAAACAAATAATAGGACTGGACACTAGCAAGACCTCCTTCCCACTCTCCTTGAGGCCTCCTTTCTTAACTTGTAAAGCGATACAGTGCTAAGAAGCAGTAAAATAATGTCATGTTATTTTGATAAAATCAGCAAATGCTCCTCAGAGTTTTATTTCATTACTTTTTTTTTTTTTAGCAGTACAGAAAACAAGTGCTAAACTTTTTGCAACCATTTGGGGATAGGAGGTGGATTACAGCTGTATAATTTCTGTTTCTTATGTGTTTTTAAGTACAGTGTCAACATTCATATTAAAAAAGTAATGGAAAGAGGTAAAAGCAAAGTCACATTGGCATTCCAAAAATAAAAATACTTCCATCAAACTACAACCAGTGTCAGACAGAGGGTATTGAAGAGAGGGAACCTTAATGAAACAAATAATCAAAACATCAAAGTTTTTCCACCATGTTAATGAATACCACATAGGTAATAAAAATTAAAAATATCATGAGGTTGAGCTTTGCAAAACTGTAAGTATAAAGTAGGAACTGTAGTAGACTCCCTATGGACTATTTAATACAAGCTTGAATATCACTATGCGGCTTCCCAGCACATGAATTCAAGCTTACAGGGAAAGAACCCATACCCAGATTTTGCAATCATTGCACTGTGGAGAGAGTCCTTCTAGTACAAAGGAACAATAATTTGAGGAAAATTCAAAAGTGCCTGATTTTGCTTGATAGCTTTTTCGATCTCAAATAAACTGCTTGTCTTACAGAGGATGGGACTCCTTAGGTAATTCTTTGGGGCATAAAGGGGCACAGGCTGTGATTGTATCTCAGTTCTGCTTTCCTGCCTATTGTCCTTCTCTTGGCTATTCAAGCTCCAGTACCAGGAGAAAAAACCCTCCTGCAGCAGTATTACTTTACAGGAGCTGTAAAGTAATACTGACAGGCAGACAGCATCAGTGCCTGGGATGCTCTTGATGCAGAGGGCTGAGCTGAGGACGTGGGTGAGCAGGTTTGGTGACAAAGGCCGGCATTGTAGCTTGCCCCCTGAGACCATTCCTAGCTAGAGAAAAAGACATTTAAAAGAAGCACTGCAGCTTCTTCCCCACCCTCCATACCCATTTCCCCAGTTAAGGTTTTGCTATCACCCTCCCTTTTTTGACCCTGTGCCATTTTGAACTTCTCTGTGCTTCCTAACAATTAGGTGTAGATATTTTTTGTCTTTATTAATTCTATGCTTCTCTCTTTTCTTACTGCATGAGCAATCGCCAAAGGCTGAAACTTTTGCTAATCTAGTATATGGCTACTGCTATAGTAATAAGCTGATATTATTTTTTTACTGAAAGGGATATATGTATTTATTCTTTGTGACTCTAGTGAGAAGATATGAATAAATACTGTGAAAGATAACTGCTTAGAAATTCAAGTTTATTTTTGCCAAAAAAGAAAAACTGGTGTTTTCTTCTTGTGCCTGAAAGCAAAAAGTTTAGGTTTGCTCTTATGATGATTAAACACACCAATGAATTTAGACAGCTTGGATTGTCGTGCTATATAATTGCTGAAAACTATTATTTGCTTAAAAGTCAGTAACTGCATGGTTTGCCTTGTTTCTGATTGACTAAGACGTTTTATTTCAGTTTAATGTCATTTAATGTGGTTTCCCAGAAAACCACAGAAAACACTCTATTGTAGTGCAGTTCAGCCGGCCACAAATCCACATTACATTAATTTATCACTGCTTTCATTTTTATTGGAAATGAATGTCATTTCCCTGTCACAATTAAAAGACAATGTAAAATTAATTTGGATTTCCACACTTTTGGATAAAACATAGAATAATATCTAGGAGCCATTTCTGGAGTCTCCTGTTGGACATGTAGCTGACTTGTCCAAAGCCAACAAAGATTAAAATAAATAAATAAAAATCAAGACAAATCAGGGGGTGTGGAACATACTAAGTTATTTAGCCCAGCATATACTTCCAGCTCATCCCCTCTATGCTTAGATTGTTCAATTACAAAACACAGATTCAGAGTAGGGAAATAGGCAGGCTGACACTGAAAAGGTAAGTAATGGGAGGTGCTTTTTTTTCCATATGCTCCTCTTCCACCTTTTCTCTCCACTCTGAAGTTTAAGATTGGTTTGAGTTGATGAAAGCAAATTACAGTTTTATATGGGAAACTGTTACATTGTGATATAATAAACTGATGCACACACAAAAAGCAAAGCTATGCAGAGCAATACCTTTTGGCCAGCTGGATCCCAGCCTTCGAGATCTCTTTTCTGGGCTATCCTAATGTGACAGCCACAGTTTTGATGGGATGCAATTTTAGCTCATAATTTACACTCCAGTCACTGGAGGAAGTATCTGGAAAGAGGTAATGTGGTGTCTGAGTAGACAATTCCCATCTTCTTAAGGAAAAAGGCAGCTGGTTGGAGAAAGCCACTCCAGGAGCCAGAGAGACAACATCTAAACTAGTAAGTATCAAGGACCTGGGACTGAAGGAATAACAGACAGAAGGGCTGGGTGCTCAATTCTCTTACTCCGTGTACAGGATGAGGCCGGCCCATCCTAAGCCTGGGCATGTGAACAGAAAAAACATAAAGGTACACAGGCACCTGCTACTTAAAAAAAACCCCAAAACAAAAAAACAAAAACAAACAAAACCACACAAAACCAAAACAAAACAAACCCCCAAAACAAACAAACAAAAACCAAACAAAAAAACCCCCCAAAACTAAAGTAGATTTTGAAGTTCTTCTGTGAGTATTTAAATAAATCAAAAGTGAATATGACACCACAGTTCCACAGGGAGCTTGTCAAGGATCCAACTTACATGGAATAGAAACTACCACTTTACAGATATGTAAGATCCAAATGTAAGTCTTTGGATCACAGGGCCACATTTTCAAAGAGTAGTTCACCCACGAGCTTCTGATCATTTCCAGATGTGACGGGCACTTGCAAATGCTGTGGTCCTGACAACATGATGTGCTGTGTCATAAACAAATAACAACACTTCTGTGGAGATGGCTGGAATGCAAACAGCAAGCCTGTGGCCTTCCCCACTACGTCCCCTCCACTTCTGCAGAACAACTGCTCAGAGTCACACCTGAAAAATCTGCTGGAAATTTCCGCCTCCCTTGTACAGACGACAGGCAACCTGCTTGGACACAAGGAACAGGTAACAAACCCAGTGACTGAAGAATCTCACAAAATCTTTCTTTGGTGGTTTTGAGTGATTTGAGCAACAAAGACTGTTTCTCATATATACAGAAGAATGTGGAGATGATCAGCTCTGCCAGTTGCTAGCCTGTTGCTGATCTGTCCTTTGTAAAACATGGCCTTCAAAATGACACTGCTTACTGCAGTGAAAATATTACGAATGTAAATATAATAATGTCAATTGTATTCATGTCAGACAATATTTAAGCAAATCTAAAATTGGGAAATCAGAGATGAAGGGCTGGGAATTTTGCTGTTGGCTTCAGTGTAGCCTGGACTGCATGATGTAAGTGTGAACTCATATTTTCATGAAGAAAAGAGCAAGGGGTGGGTTGTGTCTGACTCACCCTAAATTGAGATGTCTGTTATACTTCAAACTAGTTATTGTAACATAGTTCTTCTTCACCAGGAAATGTCCAAAGGGAAAGAAGCTCTTTCAGGTGTGCTGTATTAAGAGTGACTATATCTCATTTCAATGTCATTTTTTTAGCCACCAGTACAGGGGCCTTGAAAGAACTGCATCAGCTTCCAGAAAGGATGAGTTATGATGACAGACTAGGCAGAATACAGGAGTTGCCAAAAACTTGTAGTTTTCATGCTCTATTCATATTTTAATGCAAACATTCTGAATCTTCTCTTGGTAAATACAAAATACAGAGAGTTACTGGCAAGCAGTCTTAACGTGGGAAACATTAACACATCTCACTTTTAACAGTGAAGTCCCCCTTGTAAGTTAAACCTGATCTGAATCTTGGCTCCCAAGACAAATATTCTGCAGTTTACCTCATGTGGAGCACATTATGATTGGCTCCAAAAGAGTTTGTGTCAAAAGCAATTATTTCTGTTCTCTAATCGCAGTCCCAATAATGAGTTTGGTTTAGAATATAAAACAAATATAAGCAATTTGCTGGCTGCCTGATGCCTTAACTGCTTCAGCATCTGATCACTGCTGTAAGGTGTAGCTGGGCACAGCCATTCCAGATGGCAAGGTAGACTAGGTGTGCTGCACACATCCCTTGTCATTTTGCCCAGGGTGACCTCATTGCCTGGAAGCATCTGAAAGAACTTTCCATAACTAATTACACTCAAAACAAATTCCATTATTCTGAGCAAGAGAGAGAATGATGCTCTGATAAATGCACCAATGCTGGCTGTTCTTTACAACTGATATAAAATGACTGCACTTCATTTTGCTTTGCTGTTTGATTTCCCCAAGTTATTTTATAATTTGAAACATAAAGCATATACACCTTTTTCATTTGAAGTGAAGTAGGTGACTTTTCTAAGAGTTAATAAATACATGTGGCTAAGAACTCTGAGGCACAGTTCCCCTTCCCTGAATTATCCCCTTGGGCAACAAGAAGGGGCAGGTAGCAGCTGCAAATCTGTAACACCTCCAGTTCCAGCTCAGCCTGCATGCTGATAACCCAGCCACCAGGCCAGGGCATGCCTGCCTGCCTGGCCAGAGCCACAGGAGTGGGGCACCAGCAGAGCCACCACTCCAGCCCTCACTGCCTCAGCATACACACAGCAGCCCTGGGAACCAGCCTCTCTGCTGGTAACGCTCATTTGCAGCTCCCTCTGTTCAAAACACAGTTTACACCAAATGGTTGGATCCCACCAAGACTTCTGACATAATGCTCAGCCTTTTAAAATCATTAAATATCCACTTTGTCCAAGTACTGAGGGAAAAGCAAGGTAGCAGGAAACAAGCCCTACAGTGTTGTTGGTTTTTTAAGTCCACCGAGGTCCATATTGCAGATGTAAGACTGCAGCTTTACTGCATTTAGCACAGGTTCCCCACTGGCTCCCCAAGAACCTGGTTTGGGAGACAGGGCAGGGTGTGAGATGTTCATAACATGATTGCTTTTTATAATACAATTATTCTTGTTTCTCAGCAAATGTTACAGTATTGCTGCTGGGACACATGGTATAATAATGAAATGCTAAGAGGGATGAATGTGCTTCTCTGGTACTATTTTGAGAAAGTCATGAAAAGTACTACATCTTTGAGAGCACAGGGGTTTATTTTCTATTTAATTTAATCTACATAATTAGAAGGAAAATAAGACATAAGCCTGAAATAACATAGGAATAAAACATGATCTTATGTCTAGTCACCTGCCAATTACTTCTACACTGAAAAGCAAATAAAATCCCAAAACCCTTAAAAATTAAAGTGACAGAGATTTAGTTGTAAATTGAAACAGAACTTAAACGGAATTCACCAAACAGGATGTTCTCCCTCTCTGCCCTCTTCTGCACTCGCACCACACAATAAATAATTCTGTTAAAAAGTTGATCCGTGGAATTGCTTTATTTATTTGGGCACAGCATATGCCTTTCTCCATAGCTCTGCCAAACATACCTTCCCACAGACTTGCTGCTTCAGTCCTGGGCCTCTCTTAAATGGCAGACACAAATCCCCTATGAATTAGACTGAGACCATCATGCTAATTTTCATGTTTAACCAAATCCAGACTTGAACTTACATTTTCAAAGGTGGATGGCTAGTGTAAGGCAAGTTTATTTCATGCTTCAAGGGGAGGTAAAGTTACTTCTGCTCTACAAACAACATTAAGAAATTCCCAAAGAAATTTGACAATAATAGGAACTCAGATCAGAGTAAATTATATCACTTGGCAGCTAAACTGGAGAACTAAGTCCAGAATTGCCAACAAAACTCAAGACACACATTTGGATATATGGAAAGCTTTGCGATGACTAACAGAAAGGAGCCTGCACAGGCATCTTGTGAGACCCATAAAGAACCTTATCAGTTTGGGTTTTTTTTTAATAAAAGTGTTCAAAAAGAGAAGATAGAACAGACAGACCATCTGCATTGTAACCACATAAAAGACCCCTGGGCAAATCCAAACCCATTAGCAGAAGTGCTTGACAAATCTGCCAAAGAGCCAGATGCTGCTTATGGAGGAGCCTCTTCCCCTCCTTGTCATCTGGATCCTTTGACTTCTGTTCCCAGAGGAGAACAACACTGGCGCTCAGACTAAGCTGTGCGTGGAGGGAGCTCAGGTACAGAATTGCTCTCTCATAAGGCTGTCTTAACATAAGGAGGGGAGGCAAAGCCTAAAATATTACAACAGGTTTAACACATTTATGTAAAGTGTGGATGATGCAGATATTAGAAAAAAAGAAAGCAAACTTGCAATTACCTTATTTGCATGTGCTCTCAATCACCTTATTTGCCTGTGGTCTCTTTTTATCTGGATTTTTTCTGTTCTTTCTTGTCCTTAGTTGGGGTAGAGTTAATTTCTTCTCAGTAGCTGTTGCAGTGCTGTTTTGGATTCAGCATGAGAATGTTTTGGTTTTGGTAAGTCATGTTTATCCTAAGTCACGGACCTTTTTTCTTTTGTGTCTCATGCTCTGCCAGTGAGGAGGTGTGCAAAAAAGGCTGGGAGAAAGCACAGCTGGGACAGGGGACCTGAATGGGCCAGAGGGATATTCCACACCATGGAATATCATGCCCAGCTTATGAACTGGAGGAATTACCCAGAAGTGGGAATTATCTGGGTAGTGGGAGGGGTCTGGCATTAGTCAGCAGACAGTGAGGAACTCTATTGTGCATCACTTGTTTGTAGTGTTGTTGGGGTTTTTGGGGTTTTTTGGGGGGGGTTTTTTGTTTTTGTTTTTGTTTTTTGTTTGTTTGTTTGGTTTGGTTTGGTTTTTGTTTTATTATTATCATTATTATTATTATTTACTATGATTAGATATTTTACCTAGTACATAAGACTGACTGATGACATTTAAAATGTGAAACATTTACCCAAGAAATTAAACTTAAAAATATTTGAGGAAAAATGTGATTCATATAAAAATCAACCTGTACCAATCTCAGAACAGGCGATTTGGATCTCAATGGCCATTTTCTTTTCACTGCCTACATTCTTCTCAGAATTTTTCCAGCTATATTTGAAGTGCAAAGTAGGTGGAATCAAATACTTTTACTACTCAGGCTCACCAATGGTAAAATATATTTAGAGTATACAAGAGGACAAAGAAGCTGAAACAGAGTCTGAATTAGTTCTCCTGTGTACTGCTGTAATGTGATATGACAGAGCAAAAAATAGACCACAGGAGAAAGAAACAGAGCTCCTTCTAATTGTGATTACATCTGCTGCACACGTAAAAAGAATAAACACTGTCATTTTGTGGCTCAAAATCCAGTTAAATTTTAGGATAAGGCTTTAAGACACTACTGGATTAAGCAAAAACATTTGCAGGTGTAATCTTAGGTTACCTTCTTTCACTCAAAACCAGTATTTACCCTATATAAGATATTCCTGAAAATTCAACAATTATAAAAGTTTGATGGATACATTAATTAATACAGAAATCCTGTTCTCTTTAGCAAACTCAAAAATCACAAGGCACTTTGATCTCCAAAATCTCCAAATTACTTCCACTAACACTTCTGTTAAAATCTTGTTTATACATTTTTTTTTTCAATGTGGTGATATAAATTTAAAAAAAATATGGTTCAAAACTTGGGTTTTGTTGCTTTCATTTATTCCAAAGTCTGACCCACCATTGACTCAGGTTAATGGAACTCTTAACACTGACATGATCTGGCTTGACATCACAGGGATAAATTATTATTAGTATCACAGAAAGTATGTTATGCCCAATATTAACAAAAAACCCCAGGATTTTTTAACAGACATGAAATAGAAAAAATACATTACTTTTATTGTTGTTAGCCACAGGGATCTGTTAATATAAGCCATTGAAATACTTCCCTGTGATGTCATCAGTTGCCATGTATTTGCACTCTAAATAGATTATTGTAATTTCTGTAAACATATCGTATATATTTTTAGAACTCTTTGGGGGCTTGATCCGGAGCCAACAAAAACTGACAGGCAGACAGTGACCAGCTTCAACAGGGCTTGGGTAATAAGACGACTGAATTTCTAAAGTTAAGGAATGAGAACAGTGCTCAGAAGGCAGAGATACCACACAGACTGCTCTAAAGATGGGAGAGACTTGCGTTGCCTGAAAACTACATACCTGAAAAAAAATTTTCACACAGCAAGGCAGCTGCTCCTTGTAGGAACTGTAGTGCAAATGTCATGGTTGCTGTGTGTCGTTCAGCCACACGTATGTGAAGAGTCATCTCCCTAACCATGCCACTCTGACTGATTCCAACTGGCTGAGTGGCATGCAGGCTAAAGGAATGCACCAATTTCTAATAAGTCACAGATTTGTATAGAACATTCTCTGCAAGCTAAGCCTGTGTGTGTCCCAGAATGTAGCCTTTACGAGAAATCTTATTCCACAGTGCAGTTATTTTAAAGTTGGAAAATTGTTGTGTTTTTTGCCAGTCACTGTCTTGACTGAAATGACTGGGCTTGATCCTGCCAAACACTTAGGTGAAGTGTTTATAACTGTAACGGCCTCACTGACATAAATGCTATATTCTGGCATATACCATCCCTCCTGTTGACTAGTGTTTCCTCCAGTTCCCAAAATTACTTGTGGCAATCTTTCAATTTAAGCTTTAATTATTCTGTCTTTTCATAGCAAATTTGTTTCGCTGTGTCTGTTCCTCCTTATAGCTTGCCCCATGCCAAAGAAATACCAGAAGCTAGCCAAAAAGCCTTTTTTCCTGGCTAAAGATTAATCTCACTTTTGCAGGTATTCCCTTCTGGAACTGACCAGCTTTGCAGAAACACTGAATTTGTAAAATTGAAAGAAATGCTTTCATAGCCTTTGGTATATGGTGTATATAGTTGGTCTTACAATAAATCAGCAGAGCAACACGTGATTGCTGGTGGAGTCTGCATGGTTCCTCAAGAGAAGAGGGATACAGTAAGCTATCAATAGAAAGAAGTTCAAATAACTGACATTTCAGAAGTGCCTACCTTACGTGTCCACTTCAGGAGGAGATGAATCTCACCTTCAAAGTCTAAATCAGAGTCCTCTCAATAACTCATTTCCTCAAATGAAATCCATTTATCACATCATTATGATCTACAGATTATTCAGTATGGGATACAGTGGAGCTACACTTTTCCTGACTCAGAAAAGCATTATCCTCTGGTCAAGATAAGCCATATATGGTTCACAGGACAACAAACCCTTACCTTCTAAAAAACTTCAAAGACATGGATGAGAAGAACATTTGGGAGCCTAGTGCACTTAAACAACATATATGAAAGCTAGGTAGACTGGTTTGCTCATTTTTACTGCACAACCAATACTATTTATTTTTTCTATTATAGCTGTTAAAACTTTAATCACAGTTTTCATAGCTATTTCTGGCTTTTCTTGCTCATCAACTCAATTGCAAGCTTCTCTTTACTATGTAACAATAATGCTGTTCATCTCTTGAACTGCAAATGAAGGGGAAGATACTGCTGGTCCCACTCTACTACGGATGGGTACGCAGAGAGTCAACTGTTTTCAAAGACATGGGAAAGGCATGACAGCCTCATCACAGAATCTGTCAGATGCTTGTAAATCTTGGATTTGGGCTGAGGAGTTACAGTGTTAGATCTGCTAAATATGGGCCAGCCAATGCCTGACTGAAAGAATGAACCATCACTGTGACCATTCTGAGATAAGACTGTTATCTCAGAAGACTGTTAAGACTGCTAAGATCTTGTTGAGAGAATTAGTTGGTGAAAGAAAACTCAGGTATATTTTAGTTGAAACTGATGAGAACGAAACCCTTTTGATGATCTGGTTGTCTGGAATAAGATGCAGATGATACATGTTACTTTTATTTTTATTTTTTTTAAGTGTATGAATGGTCATGGAAACACTGTTTGGTAATGCACAAATGCAGCATTAGCATGGCTCAGATAGAGTAATCATAGTGAACATTACATCCACAACAGTGTGCCCGAACTGCAGAGGAAACAAACTTTGGTCAAGTGAAGTGACTGTAAAAACTGTGGTAGCTCTCACTGACATTCAAAACCATCTATTTACTTGTGAATGCTTTAATGACAATAATTGTCTCTGGACATGGATATGCACTCTGTTTGCTGACCAATGAAAAACCATGCGTAGGTATCAAAATGCGACCACTGAGAAAATGTGAAAGCCTATTTCTAATTCAAAAGCTTTAAGAGAGACTTTTAAGATGAAACAGAAACAGGAATTCCTATCTTTTAAATCTTACTATGTGGCGCACAGAGAAGTGTGGGTGTTGAAGAACAGGACAGCAATCATGTGATGAACAGCTGCAATCTATGCTAAGAACCTCACTGAAACCCATATTAAATTGAAATATTGAAGACCTTTTTTAAACACATAAAAAATCCCTGTGCACTTTTTTGGATAACTGCTTTATCTGGCAATTGAGTCTGTGCATGTGATTCAAGATTTACCAGTGATCATCACTGGTGAATTTGTAGTTTGGTAACACGCAGGGACAAACCCCATCTAGCTGTTATTAGTGCAGTAACTATAGTGCCTCTGATTGACACTCTTCTTACAGCATCTGATACCACAAGGATTTGCTTAAGACTGGCTTCATTTCCTTTTCCTTTGCTTTTAGAATTTTTTTTTAAAAAGAATGTAAAGGAAAAGCCAGGAAGAATGGCTATTACTGGAAATATTAGATCCACGGGTTTGTAGGAAAAATCATGCAATAAAATGGAGGGCTTCTTGCTCTACAGGGCTTAGTTTTAACTTGTTAATACAAAGATCCGTTGCCCTTCTGCAAATACACAAGTAATGTATTTTTGACACCACTATGTATTTTCCTAAGTTGATTTGTCAGCTAACTTTTATCCCAAACTTACAAAACTACTCATCAAAATCTTCAAGTTTTCCTTTTCTTCCTATAGATATCTTCATCACAATATAAATACCATAGTTTAAAGAGGGAAAGCATGTGAAATATTCAGCCATTTTCCTTTACCTTTCTAGGAAAAAAAGAAACTGTGTTTAAATAGTCAGAAAAATCTCTTCTTTCTTCCACAGAGTCTTTTATCCTCTCCAGAAGGTAAAATACCATGATTTTTTTTCCTATAATCAGTGAACTTTGAGGAAGCAGTAGAATTTCTGCTGAATTTCCATTTGTAATGACTTCCTCTCCCTCCTTTTATTTCTCTCCTCCCTATTCCATTTTATAGCCCAGAAAAACCAATACTTGCTCCCATACCTCAGTTCCTGTCGTGACTTTGATCTTAGAGTGGACTGTCTGGCAGGCCTGGTGGTATGGAAAGGAGGATTTGGGGGTAGCAGAGATGCATTTATCAAGCAGACTGCTGTCTCAAAGAAAGATGCTGGCCTGGGATGTGTGGCCAAATAGAACATGCTGTTGCTGAGTGTGAGCAGGAATTTGGGACTTTGTATTTATCATTTTACCAGACTTCAGAATCACACATACTCTATCACAGGTCACATGGTATGAGGCTTTAAGTGTAGCTTACAGGTTTTATGGCAACAATGCTTCCTTATTAGAATTAAAACAGCTTTTTCTATTATCTAAGTAAAAAGGAAGGTCGTTGATAACTGCAAACAAATTAACTTTCAAGCACTGCTCTAGACTTCAGCAATTCTTGTATGACATTAAATTTCACGTAGGAGCTGTTCAGCACACTTGGGATTGATACCATTTTAAAGTTACCCATCATATAAGAAAATTAAGAGCAATGTATGTTTGTAGGCTCTGAACACAGGAACTTCTCGCCCTAACCTTGCTAGTGAATTTGATACAGGGCCAGCATGTCAGAGTTGTCCACCATGCTACTCCTGCCTGCTCCAGACTTGTGGTAGAATAGTTGGCAAGTCCCAAGTATTCACTGCCTCTGTGTCACACACCAACGTCCCCAGAAAGCATTTAGCATGACTGGACGACTAACCAGGCTTGCAGGGTGAGTTTGATTTTTACTACAGAATTATTAAGAAAGAATGCCATGATACTGATACAGCCACAATACCACCACTATAAGGTGTAATGCCACCACTTAGGTATAAAAGGAAGTATTCACAACCCCTTCATAGGGATTTGATAAAAATAACTCCCAAGAAACTCTGACAGAATTTGTAAGACAAAGTTGCTTGTGAATCAAAATGTCTGCCAGTGACATTGAAGAGTTGTATGTTTCCTTCTGTGTTTACAACTCACCTATCTACCATAACTTTAGTTCTTAACTACACATCCCTTTCCCTCTGTGCAGTTTACCTGTCTGTTAAACAACAACCACTTTCTATAAATAAATGCTGGCGAGGTTGGTTTTTACTGCAGTTATAGCTGGTTACTTCTGAAAAGCATTTTTTGATATGCTGCATAGGTTAGTACATCTCTTAAAAAATTTTAGTAGTCACATCTGCAGTTTGAATGTTTCTTTCTAAAAGACAAACCCAGGCCAAGCAAGACAAAGAATCTGCTGATACACACATGTCACTCCAAGAATTCTCCTGACAAAGTTCCCACACCCAATTTAATTACTTCCCTACTGTAAAAACACTTTCCATCTGCATTTATTGTAATAGTTTCAAATCCAAAACTAACAGACTATAAAGCTAGCTAAATAAATGAATGATATTGGCCTTAGGTCCCAAGCCAGGAGCTATTCTGTAAGGCTGTGTGTCTCCAGCATTCATTTTTATGCTGATGTTTCATTTTATGTGCAGTGTTTTCACTTAAGCCTTGTTTAGAGAAGAATTACCTTGCTCCAGGCTCTAAAGTGTGATGTGCCACACAGAGCCCTCTAGTGCTGTTCCAGCCCGAGGTCTGTCAGAGATTCCCCTCCAAGACCAAACTCACATCGTGACCAAAACATCCCACTTCAGGCTGTATGCGCAGCAGTGCATATGCTCAGGCTAGAGACACTAATTTCAACTCTATCTGATATATCCTCAAACTGAGGCTGCAGAGCTCAAAATGAAAAGTGTTTATGTTTGAAAATGCACTTTAAAACTACCAGATTTAGCCTGCAGACTGACTATTTGTAACATGGGTTGTCTTGCACATTTGGGAGAAAAAAAAGCACCTTATTCCTCAGACATAATATGAAGAATTTAACCACGCCTTGTAAGAAATTTTCTGATGTGCAGAAAATGTACATTGCATTCTGGGTCCCCAGTTTGTTTTCATCACACTTTGATAAAATTATATCAGACTGGAATTTATAGATTTTAAAGGCTTGAGACACAATAATTTCATTTGGGCAATCATGACACTTAAAACTACACACTCATGAGTTTTATGCTAACTTGGGATTCTCCATGGTGTCAAAATACTCAGAAAGAACTTGACCTTTATAATAAATTTTAATCCAGAGCAGCGGCACATTTTTCACTTAGAAGTTATGAGTACTGAAGGGCAAAGCATGTTTCCACTGAAGTCCTGGTCAAAACTGCTGATGACTACACTGAAAGCATATTTGGACCTTGACCTATCTCTTCCCTTTTCAGTTCTCACCAAACTAAATGAAAAGACATAACAGACATGAGCTAATCAAAGAAATTCAGATGGTGCACAGTGCAGTTCAAGCCACAGATACTATAATGGCCTTGGATATTGCAGGTGACCCCCAGAGGATCCTGCTGCAATAATTAAGAAACATAGTTAAGATTTAGTTAAGGATGGGTTTGGGGGGCAAACACTGAATTATTTAACTTTTTTGAATTTTAGTGACAATGTTAATGAAATGTCAGGCTTATTTTGTGGCTCTCCCCTCACAATGAAAGCTTCTGAGTTTTTATGAAACTGAAATTGCCTTCTATACAGAAGCAAGACAAAGACAAAAAGCACTCAGTAAAAATTGAAGGAAACTATCCACTAGTTTACTAATCACCAGGAAGATGCCCATCTAAGAAACTACTACTTCACTTGCTCAAAATTATCCATACACATACATACATGTGTGAAACATGGAAGTTAAATCCATTTCCTTTTTCCCATGTACATGAAACTAGACATGACTGTGCTGGAAAGGAATGTATGGCTTCTTCCCAGCTTATGAACACAGCATGTTTTTCACATGTGAAAACAAAAGAAGTTTTGGTAAGAACAAATTTTCCCAAATAAAAAATTAATTTTCCACACTGGAAATAAAACATGTTTTCATGTTTTCAATAAACTTCAAGACTCAGGTATACAGAAAAGGGATAACTGAAGGAAGTGAGATTTGATTACGTGGATTTCCCTACACTATTTAATAGCTGGGGGGTTTTTTTGATTGAAGGTGACCATTCAGTGTTATGGCATCATCTAAACTCAACAACCCAGACGCTGGGCTGCATCTCTGACTCGGAAAAGGGGAAAAAAACCCTTTCAGAGTGAAAACCATTAAAACTGATCCAACCACTCGTTGTTTGCAAAACGTGACTCGAGGGCTCTGATGCTACAAATCCTCAGCACAGCTCGGCCTCGCGCTGTGCCACTGCGCTGCCGTCAGTCGGTGCCAGCCCTCCAGTACCGTACCTGGGGTTCTGCGGCTCTGAACCATCGGACTCTGGACACGCCTTCTTTACCTGCAAAAGCAAAGCAGTGCTGGTTACTCTCACTTGAAACACGACTTCCTTGCTCTGCGTTCATGCACTTACAGCAGAACTTAAAGCGGATCCTGCTCTGCTCACCATGATTTCTATAAAATACTTCCCGCACTTTACAGCAGCAGTTTGCAGTACTAAACAGTGTGTTTCATTATTATCCCATGAACAGCTGCCAACTGCACTTCCCCAGGCTCCATTAGTATGTAAAACGTTCAGCTAAAATAGCTTGGGGAGTAGTCTTAACTAGGAACAAAGAAACCAAAGAACCAGGTTCCCCTCTTTGAAACGAGAAAGCCATACTGTTCTCAGCTTGGCCAAGAAATGTTTTCCCAACTGATACTGCTTCTGTTTCCTGCTAAAGCTCACAATAATAAACACCAGGTTCTGGGGAAAAGCGCACTGTTAGTTAAATAACCCATATGGTATTTTTCATTTTGTGAATCTGCTAACTGTATGTTAACTATACTTTCCTATTTCATCAATGAACACGTACACTGTTTTCACTCATATTTACAATATCTAAGTACATAAAAGGAATTTCAGCTTCCAACTTTATCTCTACAACACACTGCCGTAGGCTGATTGGAGGTGATAAAATTCATCACTGTCAAATAAAAATAGAAAACTGTTTCCTTGCAGACTAGGTATCTCCATGGGATCTTCATGATTTCCAGCAAAAATTTAATTGTACCTTCTGGTAATCTAAATTACTTGTATTTTCAGCAGAGGAAAAAACATTTTGCTCACTAGCTTGCTAATGCAGAATCCAGGGCTCTGTGGGAGGTTTCAAAGTTCCAGTTTTAAAGCCACCTGGAAATATCACTCACTGGGACTCACTTGGTGTGAGAGACACAATACAAAAAACATTTCCTTTACAACCACCAAGTTCAATGACAAGTTTCAGGATACCTTGCATCAAGAAACTCTTCTATACTTTTCTACTACTATAAAAGTATTTCAGAGAAAAAAAAAATTGTGACTGTGACTCACTTGTATTGAAGTTACTGACAAATGACAAAACACTCACTGGCTCCAACAGATAAAAGGATTAGGCTAATGCTAAATATTTTCCCTAAATCCCTCAGCTGAATGCCATACAACATCACTCATGGAGAGGAGCCACTCATAGAGCATGAGACACAGTCAGGGCTCACACAAACCCAAACCTGACAGGTACTATTTCATAAACATTCAGGTCCAAACATCATTGCTATAGTTTTGTGTTAACCACATTGTTATTAAAGTAGTGAAGATCTCAAATACAATAAAATACTTCAGATACATAAGCACATGACCACCTAAAATGAAAAATGCCTTCAGCGTGCTTTATGTACAAACATGAGAAATATTTATTTAGATTACTATACTGAGTGTCTCCTGAGTGTCAAAATCATAGGGAACTGTTTAAAAAATATATTTAAAATCATTTAAAGACACTGAAATTACAAAAATTACAACTGTCCTCTCCTTGACAGGAAGTGTGTACTTTCAGTAGCAGATTGTCTCAACTGAGTTACAGAGGATTTGACCAGAAAAATAATATTTTCATTTCGCATATAAAATATAATTTAAAATTATTGAAAACATAATGTATTTAGACCTACAAATACAATAACATAATATAATTATAATTAATAAAAAAAAAGTATATGCCTAGTAGCTATTTAAACACAAACCCTAGTAGAGCTTCTTTTTTCATGTCCCTTTAGCATACACTCACTACCAGCATATTTTGCTATCTCCTTGCTCTCAAATTTAGTGGCATTTATATATTCCTTTCCCATTTCTTTGCTGTTCTGTGGTTGCCACCAGTAGCACCGTCTGTCACATTTGCACTGAGGCTCAGATCTCACTCCCCAGGTCAGGGAAGTTCAACCACTGACTTTAACCAGCTGCTGGAGAGTCTGACAGTCACCCAGACACCCCAACACCCAGAATTTGCAAAGTGATGGCATGTCCTGTGGTGGGCAACTACCACAGAAGCCCAAAGATAGTTCAAACATACACTAACATTATCCGAGCACTTTTAACATACAGAATATATTAAGACACCTGGTTTTCCTGGGCAGGGATAAAAGATGCAGTAATTGGGTACTCACAGATGAGTTATGTACCATAGCTCACAATATTAACTGCATTTTGCTTTGGCCAACATTACAAAGCAATTGAAAGATTATGCTTTATCTGCTTGGTAAACAATAAAAGAAAAAGAACCAAAAAAACCAACAACAAAAAACCCAACTGATAAAGTTTGGTAAAAGTTGAAAGGTCATAGCAGAAAAGCCACTGACCAATTGTATCAAAATGACTCACCTCCTGTGCAATCAACAAATTTGGGGAGAAAAAAAGTGGGTGTTTTTTATTTAAGAATATTACAATGAAAGCAAAATACTTCAAAAAGTGAGAATATTTCAGCTTTGTAGCTTGGCATAGAGGTGATGCCATTCATCTATGATCATTATCTGGAGAAATGTGTAGAAGCTCAGAGCACAGATTAGGCTTTTCCTCTGAGACTAAGTGTAAACTTCATTGTGTACCTTTAGGGTCCCTCCTTGAGAGAAAAGATTTCATAAATAAAAATGTTATTTCTTAAAGGAGGAACAGGCATGGGATTTTCTTTCAAGTGGCCATATGGAATGAACACCATTTCTCTTCAAGGCTACTCAAGTAGCAAAACAAATTCTGTTATTCATAAAATTATGCCACCCTTGAAGGTGAACAGAAAATCACTGTGAAAACTTCTGATCAAAGACTAAATATTATTTCCTTTGTCTTCAGCTGCACTGTTTTACCTCTTAATCTGCCTTGCTGACTGTTTTCAAAATAATTAACTTTCACTAACACCACATTTATTTACATTCTCATGTGTAAATGCTATAAAAAGGACCTTTTTCTTTACTCTTGCTCTGTTTTCCTTTCCCTCCTCTCTGTTTACACAGGTTTTCTCACCATTTTAGTTAAATGCATGTTGAGAATCATTCACAAGAGTAAGTTTCAGTTTGAATTTTGTTGAATTGCACTGAACTCTCCTACTCTGGTCGCCTACTACAAAACCTTTAAAAAGTTTCAGCTAAAAATCTTTAAATACAAATATTTGTGAGAACAGACTGTTGTGTTCATGTTTTAAAAGTCACGTCATTATGCTGCTGATTGGCTTCAGCGCCTGAAAGTTGGAGGCAAAATCCCAAAACTGAAAGGGGAGGAGGAGAGTTTAAGGTGTATCGTCGATACCCAGGAATTATAATTTCTGTGAAATTTTGCCCACATTTCTTTCAGTTTCAATAAATGCCCACATTTATTTCAGTAGAATCTTTATAAGATTCTAAAAGCCCCGTTGTCACACTGTTAGTGAACTCCTGTTGCAGTCTGTCTCCTGAATTTCTTAAGACATTATCTGAATTGAATACTCTTCATCTCAAAGATGCTGGTGCTGAACGAGCCTTAGGATTACTTGGGAGTACCAGGAGAACCCCATGCCATCAGGAAATTTGACATTATCAAAACTGTCCCTCTTTGCTTTGTCAGTTTCATCTCCCATTGGGCAATACCCTGGGTACAGGGTACCCACGCAGTGTCCTGAAAGAAAAAAGTCCCTGTAGACTCAAATGAAGGGAGGAAAAAAAGAAAAAAATTAACAGGGAGAGGGAGCAGAAATCAGGGGACAAAAGAAAAATGAGCTCTCAATGGTGGGAAAACTAGGGGAGAGCAGAAGCCAAGTGAAAAAAACGTGACAGATGTAGGGGTGTGGTGTGGACAGTAGAAGAATACTGGGACTGGCTGAAGGGGGACACCACAGTTTGCTCTCCTCTCTTCTAGATTTGGGACTAACACCACAAACACAAGCCTAAGCACTCATCAGACACCTGTGAAACTCATTACAAAAGTCATTAGTGACCAGTCTGCCCACAGTAATGGTCTAGTTCTGCTACTGCAGCTGTACTGACAACTAATTAACAATCCAAGCTGGGAAACTACACTTTGAGCTTAGAAGACTGTGTATAAATGTTACATTTATGCAGAAAAATGAAGGTCTCATTTGGCTTAAACTGGGGGAAAAAACAATCAACGTTTTATACAATTTCCACCTTCACCTCCAACTTGGTTCAGCAGATTTCAAATATGAACACTGTTAAAAGTGTCTGATACTATGAGGACACTGTGAGAAAGAGATGGATTTATTAGGCACCAAAGAACTGCCATAAATATTTGATATGATTTTTATATGATAAATATTTACATGATGAAGGATTTTTTATTAAGTATGGGCTTCGGATGCTTCATGTTTAACAAAGACTGAGGAACATTAAAAGAAAAATTGAACTATGCATTCACTGAAAAAAAAATAAGACACCCCCTGGAAAGCCTAGTATGTCAGGTAATAAGATCTGTACCGTAATGCATAAGAGGCTGAATTTCCACAGGCCATATTAATTCTGGCATTTCCTTGCTTCTGATGTTTTTCTTTGCAACATTAACATCTTTTAACATGATTTTATTGGACCCCATTACACTAAATGTTAAACCATGAAATGGTCCTGCTCTGTGAGGTGTTCTCACACACACACACACTGGAGGTATTAAACTCGTAATGCAACACAGGTGAGAAATCCCCTCTAACACTTACAGCTGAAAAATCTTGCCACATCAGCACTAAATTACTCTGGCAATGAATCTGCTGAGTTCCCTCATCTACTGCATCAATTACGGCCTTGAGGATGCCTCCTAAATCTGTAGGTGTGCAACAGGGCTGAGTAGAGCCTGCAATGCTTTGGGCCTGGGGGAAGCAGCTATGCATGGTGGAGCTGTGGAGGCTCTAAAATCAAGGAGACAAGAATGAAGAATGAGAAGTACTTTTTGCAGACCCAAGGACATCTAAAAGCACATCTTTGTGCTTGCTCAGCCTGTGTGATTTTTCTGGAGTATGGGCAGAGTCAGTGCACATCTACTGCCTGGATGACTCCCCACAGCAAATTACTCTGGAAAAAGTTGACCCACCTCTACTTGCTGTCCAGGGAGGGGACTATGTCTGCAGAACATCTCCAGGAGAGGATGGCACAGGCAGGGGAACAATTTCATGGAAATACATGAGAAGAATATGGCTCAGGATATTTGTAGCACTGCGATGAGAATGAATAGTAAAGAAAAGTACTTCTCCTCAAATGTTTTTAGATGCTGACTTAGACAGTGTTTATATGGAGTTTTATAACTACCTTGACAACAAAAACCTTAACAGAGACTTTACCATGTCTTTGTATATATCATTTGTCAAAGATTTCCTTTACTGCCGTGACATCATTGCTACCACAAAACTAATAATGTAATTTGCTTGAAAAACAAAAACAGGGCAAGGGCTTGGTTATAGATACAGTGCTGGGATTTAGTCACAAATTGTAGCCATGTAGAAAACGTATATGCTTTTGATTTAATTAAAAAAAACCCCACAACTGAACAACAAATATTATTGAGAATGAAGCCGTTTTTTGATGACTAAATTCAAATAATACTGCAACTACGCACGTCCTGTGAAGACAAAATCTCAGTGACACTTGTACAAAATCAAACAAATGCTGAGTAGACCTAGAGAAATATCTGAAAAGAATTCTAAATAATCCCGAATTCTGAACTGATTTTTTCACAGTAATTCACTATTCTGCCACACTTTCATAAATCTCAGAAGGATTTCACTTACTTAAACCTAGTGATAAAAATAAAATTATGTAATTTTAAGTTTGCATTAAATTGCAATATTAAATGAAATTAAAATGTATATGAAAATATAAGACTACATAGTTACGCACAATCAAATTTTAATTACATTTCTGGTGGAGTTAAAAACCCAAACACTGATGCTACAGTTGAGTGAAAGAGCTTGAAGCAATAGAAAATTCATTTTTTCCCCTATTTTTCACAGTGTAAAGACTGTACATAGCTGTATTTTAACTGAATTGCATCCTGAAGTAGATTTGTCATATTTCAGCAGATCTGAAAACAAGAGTTCTGACTGCAATGGAAGAATGAGGAAAAATATGTTACATTAATTAATCCAAACTTCACTATTAAAGGAGTTTTTGGTAGTTGGTTTGGTTTTTCTTAATGAAAATCTGTATGAGCTAGTCCTCTAGTGGAAACATTTCTGCTCATCACCCAAACTAGGTTTAGCTATTCAATGGTCTCTTCTATTTTCTTAGTGATGAAATCATTATGCCATCAACTAAAATTGACAACTCTAATCAAAACAAGATTGAGGTTTGAATACGCCAATTTTTTTTTTTTTTAATGAAGGTAAAGTGCAAATTATTTAAAAGTTTTGAGTATGAAAAATGAAGGTAAAGTGCAAATTATTTAAAAGTTTTGAGTATGAAAGCAGACTGCTGATGCTGACCTTTGCATTTTATGTAGCACAATAGAGGAGGCTTCATATTCAAAGACATCAGATATTCTTCCATGCCTCTAAGGGGTGGGAGCAAGGGATGGGAACAAGGAAAGTCACTGCTGTTCCACCACCACTTCTGTTTTCCCTTCCTAAGATAGATTTGTTCTTGATGAAATGTATCATTGCTACCCTCCTGCCTCCCCTGTAACTCTGGTCTGCACCACCACGAGATGTACACCTAACTTGCATGGAAAACTAATCCAGAAGGGATATATTTAGTAGTAAATATCTACAGACCAGGAATCGGTCTAGGCTTGTCATGTAAGGCTTCCTTTACACCCAAGAGAAAGATACAGATGTATTTCCCCTGACCTAGAGTAGTCATCTGTTTCAGACAGAGAGGAATTACACCAAATTAATTGTGACTAACAGTTTCAACTCTGCACTCACCTGCTGAAATGCAGGTAGTTGGGAAACACTGAGGAAATGAAATGGTGCTGCGAAAGAGAGAGGGACGCAACCTGTGGGTCTCATGACAACCTCCATGAAATCCTCTTTGCCAGTAACACCAATTATAACAACGGAGAGAGATGGCTCCCATGGAAGTTTCAGGTTTCAGAGCCTCAGCTCCTTTGAACCAGTCACTGACCCTAATAATGTTAAGGAGCTATGACTTACAAAGCATCCAATAGTCTTAAATGCTTCCACTTTTTGAGACAATCTTCATGACTCTCACAACGTTTTGGATTTTCTGTACAAACTGTTGCCAAGAACAGTGTGGACGAATGAGGAACCAGTCCACAGACAGCCCAAAAAGCTGCAAAGAGGCACTGCGTTTCCTTCACATCTTATTTGTCCAGGCTGGAATGATGAGCAGTGACACACTAAAACTCTTGCCAGTGTGCACATTACATACACACTGAGGTTAATGGGAATTTAATCAATCTAGGTAAATGCCTTTTTCATACTTCCAGTGAGACTAAAATGATCATTTCTTTCAGGCATAGTGCACAGTCTTACCATTGACATGAGCCTTCATAAAACATAAATCAGAAAGCTTTATCCAGTATAAAACTGTGTTTCTATTGAGAAGTTTTAGAGAATGAAGGTGTCATTAAGGTGACAGGAATTGATAAAATCTGAGAGAACTTTAACTCCTCAATTTTCTTACTCATGCTATCACTAGGGACTAAACATTTCTTCCTTGGTAATTTCTTGCTAGTGGAAGGGTTTCCTACGTGTTTGTTTTTGCAACATGACTAATGGGTTCACACAGTTCGGAGCTCTAAGTGTCTTTAAAATCTTTTATACCTGCAAACATTTTTAAAACACATTTTAAATTGCCTTTGGCACAAGCACACTAAAAATATCAGAGGGTGTAACAGTCAAGTCATAATTTAAGCAATTGGAACCTGTAAAGTACTAACTTCTACATTCTGAAAAGCATTTATGCATGCACTGTGGGAAAAACTGGCATTCCTTTTTTCTTTTTGTTTGTTTGTGTACAATGAAAGAAGGAAATACGCCTTCCCTTAACTGGTGGGTCAGGCAGGGCAAATGCCACACTACAATGGCACTTTTTGTTTCAGCCTGGGTTACCTAATAGCTCAGAGCTCACAGAACGCTTTTTGCCTGCAGCTGGGAGGACGGGACTGGCTCCCTTTGAAAAGGAGAGGAGAAAGGAGAGGAGAGGAGAAAGGAGAGGAGAGGAGAAAGGAGAGGAGAGGAGAAAGGAGAGGAGAGGAGAGGAGAAAGGAGAAAGGAGAAAGGAGAAAGGAGAAAGGAGAAAGGAGAAAGGAGAAAGGAGAAAGGAGAAAGGAGAAAGGAGAAAGGAGAAAGGAGAAAGGAGAAAGGAGAAAGGAGAAAGGAGAAAGGAGAAAGGAGAAAGGAGAAAGGAGAAAGGAGAAAGGAGAAAGGAGAAAGGAGAAAGGAGAAAGGAGAAAGGAGAAAGGAGAAAGGAGAAAGGAGAAAGGAGAAAGGAGAAAGGAGAAAGGAGAAAGGAGAAAGGAGAAAGGAGAAAGGAGAAAGGAGAAAGGAGAAAGGAGAAAGGAGAAAGGAGAAAGGAGAAAGGAGAAAGGAGAAAGGAGAAAGGAGAAAGGAGAAAGGAGAAAGGAGAAAGGAGAAAGGAGAAAGGAGAAAGGAGAAAGGAGAAAGGAGAAAGGAGAAAGGAGAAAGGAGAAAGGAGAAAGGAGAAAGGAGAAAGGAGAAAGGAGAAAGGAGAAAGGAGAAAGGAGAAAGGAGAAAGGAGAAAGGAGAAAGGAGAAAGGAGAAAGGAGAAAGGAGAAAGGAGAAAAAGGAGAGGAAAGGAAAAAGGAAAGGAAAGGAAAAAGGAAAGGAAAGGAAAAAGGAAAGGGAGGGAAGGCATTAGCTCCCCATTCATAAGTTCCAAATGTTTGGAAACTCCACCAGCCTGGAGCTCATTTATCAACAAATGCAGATTCAGGAAAAAATACTAAAGCACTAATGCTGGTTTTCTCTCATTCTCTTTTCTTTTTCTTTCTCTCAGATTATTTTCCTAGCTCTCTCCCTCCCCGTCATCCCCACTGTCTCTTAAAAATGCCCTCACCAACCTAAACACAAACCTTTGGCCTTTTTTTGCCTTTTGAAGTCAGCAATATGTCTCAGTGAAGCTGAATCTGCAAGTATACCCTTGGTGTCTTCCTGGTATCTCCAAACTGGAAATCAGTTAGAAGATACCATTCTTAATCTAGACATGAAAAAACACTTACTGATTTTACTCCAGTTATGTTCTCATGTTCTCCTCCAGTTTTGTTGCAATCACACCATTTTTGTTAGTTTGAATTGTTTGCTTTTTAAATAGCAGGATTCGCAGATACCACTGATCTCTTTTCAGGAAAAAAATATACTGAAATACAGTAAAACAGCTATGCTGTGCAATGCTTTCTAGATTTCATCTTGTGATTCCTCAGCTCCACAGAAATACTGTAAGCAAACTAGCTGCATCAAAACTGCTTTGGAGATTTCATTTAATATTCAAAGGAATACCAAATCATCTCCTGTTATACGCATAAAATTCAGAGCCTCCTCAGAAAACCTGAACTTATTTTCTTTCCTCCTGCTTTTCAAAACCAACCAGGGCCAACAACTGCAAAGAAAAAAAGAGTGAACTTTGAAGCTGAAATTTAAAGCAACGAAAGTCAGGAAGTTCAAAAGTTAATGTTCCTATAGCTGTGTTAACTTGGCCATGTTGCAAATAGATCATGCAAATACTTCAAGCTATTTTGTTAAAGGCCTATAGTACTGCACCATAAACCATAATAAAACACGCTGTTTTCTTTTCATGTGGAAACCAACTTGTATGAAGAACAGTGCAGTGTATTTCTACTGAGAATGCTGACTTCACCACCACAAGTCAAGTATCCCTGCCTCAAGGCGCTTCTCTGTTCTGACAGTGCTGGTGTCGCATTGGAATCCAGCTTTCCCTTAGTTCACCCAAGAGCTTACATACTGACCCCCACAGGAACAAAGGACAACTTCTCTCCTGACTCGTTTGCCTCATCAGAAAATAATCTGTCTTTCCCCTTGAGATCAAAGAACACTTGTCACAACTTTTCCATCCCTAACTTAGATGAAATTTAAACAAATGGCCTTGTCGATCATCTCCTCCTTTCTGTTCTTCACTATCCTGGTTTTTACCAAGGAGCATATTGATACCCCAGTGCAGGAAACAACACAATCTCACATCTATCAAATACTCATCCCCACCACAGATTATGAAATACATATGTGTAAAATACTCTGATTTAGCAAAGAATTTATTTTACTCTCCTTGTAGTTTTCTCTTTGTCTTATGTGTTTTTAATATGCATATTGCCATGTGCTAAGGTTAAAAGAGATCAGCCCCCAGAAAATGTCCCTTATTCTTGGTCAAAAATGTTATGTTTCTTAGCTCCACTGAGAGCTCACCCACCAATGCTGGATCAGTGTTAAGTAAGCAATGTCTGAAAAACCATCAGTTTCACTATCCTCTCTGTGTTGGAGAAGCATACTCCTCAGCTGCATTCTTCATCCCAGAGCTAAATGGACTTTAAAGACAAGGACTGTGGTTTTGAACTATATTCGAAAAGCTCAGAAAAGAAAAACATGTTTTTCTTTAATATGTTCACAGTACCCTTATTTGATGTGACCTTTGTACTAATTCATTTTCAAGAACTGAAGTCTTCGTAGAAGTACAACCTGTTTAAGAGTGAATGAATACCTGACTCAGATCACAGTCTGACAGAACGGGATGGAATAGTTTGGGCACACTGCAAGCATTGTATATGGATTCAGCTACATAACCACTTGATTTATTGGCAATTCAAAGAAAGTTCCGAGGCTGAGGTTTGAATTATTCCAGACAACATTGTAAGCTCTTCCTACAAGCTCTTCCAAGTTTAGCCACTTGTTCACCGGTGCCAGTTTTGCTCAGATACTTTTTGGCCAACTTTCCTTCACTTGTTGGTCTTACCCAACCTGTAAGAGCCAGATGTAATGGTAGGAGACCAGTTATTACCTGCAGCGTCTGCCAGCATAATCCACGCTGTGCGGCCTCTCCATTGCACATATGTCATAAAGAATCAGAGGTAACATTGTACATGTCCTTCAGAAAAGGAGAACTATTGCAGCTTTTCAGAACACTTCTGAGCATGCAGCTAGTAAGAAGGACCCAAGTCACTTCCATGTTTTTTGGATCCATCTTCTCTCAGGAGAGACAACCATATTCAATTGACAGTGTTATAAGTGCCACAGAGTACCAGAAAGAGGAGACAATATAACTAAGCATTATTCACAGAAAATTAAGAACATCTGACTTCTTTATTATCTAAAAGATAATTTTTATCAGAAAAAAATACCTGTTATTCACTGCGCTCCTTCACAACCCTGAAAGGCAGGAGTACGTTTATGCTGAATACATGTATGGAGACCTGGGAATGCAAACAGGCTCTTTGTGACCAACTGCAAGGACTGCAAAGTGCGACCCAGTTCTGCCAAGTTCTGCACGGGCTTCTGCAAGAGTAACAGCAACAGGTGCCTGAGGTGATGCTGTATTCACTCCTCCAGCAAAAAGCATTCCCTGACCAGAGCGGTTGTTAAGCTTGGGACAAGCCAACAAAGATTTAAGCTTAGGCCTAAATCGGATCGTGGTGGTTTGGCCTGTTATTGTCAATGAAACAATTCAGAATAATGAAGGTAAGTCTGAATACGCCTTTGTAGGACAGGAGGCTCAATTAATGCCAAGAAGCAACAGGTGGACAGAGCAATAAGACAGGTTGGAGGGAGGATGAACAAGGTAATATGAGCAGGTAATATGAACACGATTTTAGCCCAGCACCTGCCTACCTATTAACAGCTGGCAGAGTCCTGTAGGCATTGTGGAAGATGGGAATTACGTTTAAACAGTACTAAAATAAAATAAAACTAAAAAAAAAAAAAAAACCAGCCACAAAGTCCCAACAATAAAAACTGCTCTGCTATTCTCCTGGTAGTAGATCAAAGGTATTCAGCTATAAATATCTGACTTTTCCACAGATAATATCTATGAATCTGATAATGAACAAATAATTTGGCCCATGAAAACAGCCCAAGCTGAAGTCATCAGCTAATTGTACAACACTAGTATTTTTTGCACAATGCGCTGAGGCTATTCCAATCAAAACCACCTGCTTAGAGTGTACACAAATTACTATGCTACAAATTATTAACAAAAGTGTATTCAGAACTGGGAAAAAAGTGAAAGGAGAAGGTAATAAACAAGTGCGCATCACACTTACTTAGAAAATTACCAAGTAAATCTCCTGTACATTTACAGGAACAGCTGTGCTTTTTCCTAGCTTCATACATTTCTGTTTTCCCACATTACTGAAGCTAATTTGTTTAGGATTTTAGCAACAATTTCTAGCAGCTGTTGTAACATTAATAAACTACTTCAGATAACTAAGAACTTCAGCAACCCATTTCTCTCATAGTAAGGATGCAAAAAATTATTTGTAGTTCAAACTACTTGATGGTGAAAATGAAATGATCAGTGTTTTTTGGCCCAGTTGTTATCCAACTGGTGAAAAACTAACTGGTTAGAGGTAAGATAAAAGGACACACAATGCTTCAGTGTAAAAATCTCACAAACACTGGATATAAACTAAAGACCTATTCACATGCATTTGTATCATCAGGGAGCCAAATTTACTTTGTTTCTGGTTACTTTAATTTTCAGTGCCTTTGGAACATGTAAGTACAAGTGAAGAAAATGCTGCTAGGAAATGAGTCTTCTTTTTTTTCCTTTTCTGTCTTTTTTTTTTTTTTTTAGGGGTACAAGAAAAAGAATAATAATTTAGCAAAGGCAAACCACAGATAAAATACTTTCTAATAAATACGTAGGAAAATATACTGCACATAATGTGCTCTATAGCTACTATATGCTAGTAAGCATTGCAGAAGAAAAATCCTATGTAGTGAGACTACTTTTTATACATATGATTTAGATTTGATTATTCAAATATTAATGAACATTTTAACACAACATTCATTAAAAACTCTATTAATATTGTAGGGTTAAAACATCATTCAAGGAAATTAATCATAAAAGAATGAATGAATACACAGGAATACAACGTACATTTGGTTGTATACTAATAACAACAGCCACAATTAAAAAGTACATCATTTTGGTTTTGTCACTTGTGTTATGCTGTAGGTCTTAGCACTAGTCAGAATAGTTGTATTTACAGCATAAAGTATGTAAATAAATCCCAAACTATCAGCTAATAATATATTTTTCATTATTAGCCTAGGGGGACAACATCAGAGGCAATATAGCTCTTAAAATACTGCCACAAGAAAGAACCACTTGACAGATCATATTTCAGCTTGCATGTAGGCCGGTTTTGTCTCTTTTTTCAGGTTTGAAAATTTGACTGGTAATATCTCACTAGGGATCTTTAGTTTATCCAAAGAGATTTTAATTTTGTATTATTAATACTGCTATATTACAATGCATAATTTTAAAATATTTGAAAGTATGTTTTAATTTTAAAGGTGTTTTATAAACAAAATAGTTGAACTAGCTTTCCAGAAACAATTAATTAACTTTGTCAGGGTTTTTTTTTTCCAAATTCATACCATTTTGTTTATATTTGCTGTCTTCCAGTAAATTCTTTATCCAGCAGGCAATTACTTGGAATAAGGAATTCTTCCAATTTATTTTGGATGGTTTTATATACCCATCTCAAGCATTAAAGAAAAAAACCTCTTTAGTTTAGGAAAATATAACAACCAAGATTCCCTAAAGTCTCAAAGCGTTCAAAACAAAAATAAAGAGACAGCTTCATAGTGACGGATGAATTTCATGTACCCAGGGCAATGCCCAGGAGTTGCAATAAAGTGTATTTGCAACACATCTGCAGCCACTTCTCCCACAAGAGTCTGCCCATTCTCCCCTATTCCAGACAAGTGAGCAAGTGTCCTTTGTCTCCAGCTCAATATTCCAAATCTCCTGCATCTTTCGACCCTGCTCCCTTCTCTCCCACCTCCCCAACCCAATCCTGGAATGTTTTGGCCACAAGGTTAAGAAAGATTCCCCCATTTATCACAACCTGACAAGCACAACAGGGTCACAGTCCCAGCTCCAGTGCTATCACTTAGCTAATCCAGCCTCGGCACAGGCATGAAACTTCAAAGATATTTTGCCACGGGCAAAAATTAGTCCTTATTTGCTTTAAAATCCAAGTATCAATCAAGTTAAACTGTGCTTCAGTGGAGCTAACATTTTGAATGTTCAGAGCAACATGAACATTTGGTTCTTAGCTATGACACTAATTGAATGCAGAGCTCACCTGGAATAGCAGTACAAAAACTTCAAGTATAGCAAAAATCTCATCATGAGACAATTCATTTTATCCATGAGAAAACCCAACTGTTGAATCATTCATGTAAACACACAAAGGCACCTTTTGCTGCATGTGTTCAAATAAATACAGACAATACACACTGAATCTCTGCTTATGTTAAATCATTTCAGATTATTTTACCCTCCAAAGGTTTTATTATGAGTTATATCAGATGAGCAGCAAAACTTATGTGATTGTAAAGGTCAGTTAATGACTTTTAAATATCCCTGAAATTAATGTGGAGAACAATTACAGATTTACTATGAGAACAAGCAAAGGACTTTTCTTCAATATCTATGAAGCAAATAATCAATTAAACTTAGGTAAAATAATGTAGAAATTTTACTCTCCTGGGACTCTGCCTACCACTTTCTATTCAACCCAAAGCAAACAATACAATAATTATATTTTTTAAATCAATCCAGGTTCTTCAATGTGTATTTTTAGCTTCATCATTCCGAGGCTAAAATGGGATCCATCTTAAAATCAGCTTTTAAAAAAAATCTTCACCTTTTCTTCAGATATTTACTTATAATTGAATACTGTTTAATTATGTATTAATTCAGAACAATGACTGAGTATTGCAAAGAGAAATAAACCACATAGATATTATCTTTCCTGTTAACCTATTACTGAAATGTATATTTTTTCCCAGCAATATGATTGAAAATATTTTTAATAAAATGAAATATGAAAAGGAAATAAGTAGCATATTAGCTACAGCATTAAATTCTGAAAACTGTTTACATACCTTTTATACATAAATTTAATACAGTCATGCTCTCCTTTTCTTTAAAAATACTGAAATTTCATGTTAAATTTTTAATCTCCTTTGAATAAAATTTACTAAATAAGTTTTACAATTCATAGCTTAAAACTGAATAAAGTGCTAATTATTTCCTCTATTCTCCCGATGTAAATGGAAATTCAATAAAATTTATGTATAGCTATTTACAAAGAAAACAACACAAAACAAAAGATAAAAATGATAGGTAAGCACGTGAAAAAGAGAGTATGCAGTGTGCTTTTTCATCTGCTTTTTCTATTGAACAGTATGTTCGGACATTTTCTCAAACCACATTCTGTTCAAGAAAATAACCTTGACTTCTAATTTCTGTAACAGATGAATTAGTTTCCCTGTATGCGAGCTCTAACATGCATATATATGTGTGTGCATGATCACACAAACATACAAACATACAGATATTTCCCAAAGCCAAATTCAAGTTCTTTTGCTTGATATTATCCACATTCACACAAGGTTGCTGCTATCTGATTTGCTGTACCATTTAACAAGATATACTAAGTTCTTTTATAAATTTAAAATTATCTTGGAAAAATGCTTTGGCAAGAACTATTTTTTAATTAAGGAATTTTAAAAATTACTTGGTTTATATATCCTTTTCAAATTTACATTTGATTTACTTTAGAAGAAATTTTAATGGCACAAAAGGTACTGAGACAGTCAAAAACTGTTTAGCTGAAATGTATTTCAGAAAATAGTGAACAGACCAAGAAAAGAAACATGTAACTGGATCCTGCTGCTTGCTGCTTACCAGACCACAGGCACAAAATCGAAGAACTTACTGGCTGCAAGAATTTATCATACCTTTCTTCCAAAGAGGTTCCCTACCTATTACAGATCCCCATGGCTGTAAATGCCTGTTTACAGCTCGACCAAATTGCCTTGCTCTTTCTTTCCCGGGACTTTGCTTGCTGCTCTAGGATAATAAAACAGCACTCCCAGAGTGAACCCCTCCTGAGTTTCCCTGAATGAAACGGACCTTTAAGGAGCAGTAATCCCCATGCCAGCTCCCACCGCGGCCTCTGCTCTGCTGCTCTTGCTGCCGCGCGGACCCCAGGGCGGGGGACAGCATCTGAGTACAACGTGCACATGCACACGGGTTCCCTAAAGAAAGCTTTAATCACAATTTATTTGCAAAAAAAATGGTCTGTTCAGTTGAGAAGTGCATTAAAAAGAATAGATAATATTCCAGAGATAGCGTGAAATTTGGAGGAGGTAGGACCGACGCTTTAGCATATTTACACTTCAGCATTATTTGTTCCAAATGCATTTCTAATCAACTTAGAAATTAACTAAATGGACCTGAATGAAGTATTAGGAAAAAACATTATTTTATTGTATCCACAGCTTTTGCAGTTTAGGGCTAATGAATTTGAATTCAACTTATGTCTAGACACCTGTCTCAGCATACTGGTCTTTAAGTGTCTCTTATAAATATGTTACTGAATAACACACCAAAGAACTGCTCATGGATTTGACAAAATGTGACACTTGCAGCACATTATAGAAAAACACATTTTATTTCTTACTTACTTACTTAACAATTAACCTTCTGTGGTAAACAAAAGCTGCTCCTGAAAGAACCTGATGAATCCAGTCCTATGACCTATCTAAACTCCTATACACTAGAGCCCCCATGAACAAATACTGTATTCCAAAACCAGTCTAAAACTGCTACTACAGAAATTAAAATCAAATCTCCTTTTCAGAACAGAATCTGAATGGGAATTAATACCCATTTTTATTTCCCATTTTATCACTAAACAACATTTGCATCAATATCACAAATTAAAATCCATCATAACCTTACCTCAGTAGTCTCTGAAGAACAGAAACCAATTCCCCAGATATGCAAAGTCAGTTTCCAGGACAAAAAAAAAGAAGAGACTATCTGTTACATTTCACACTAATTAACTTCCACTGTGGAGGAGCTAAGGTGTGCAGTCAGATTTTCAGAACCAAAAAGCTTTTCATCAGTCAGCTAGGACTTTTTAAACTCAGGAATACTGAAGACACTTTGTTCTTCCTTGAACTGTCATGCCGAGCCTAGCACAGTCTGGTTACTTAAGTTAACTAGGAGGAGATCTGGATAGTAAACAAGCTTGGCTGTGTCCAATGGCTTTCCACACCCTCCTGTTTATAGTAAGATGACTTGCATTCAGAGGTCACCCCATCAACAGCTCCTGTCTTTCAGTGGGTATCTAATGCGCTGCATTTATCCCAAGGCTCTTTTAATGAAACCACCTTCCTGGTCCCTGCTCGCCTGCTGTCGCTACGACACATCTGCTCCTTATTGTGCAAAGCCCTATTAAGTGTTAAAATATACAGAAAAGTCATACCTGGGCATATATTCTGCAAGTAATTCAGGTATTTATAAGTGCTTACCTTGTCTGTGAATATTAGCAACTGAAAGTCTTTCTAAAGATCAAAGAATTTTGCCAGCAACATTCATCTTGAGAATAAAAGAAATTCAAGAGGAAGGAGGATGGACATCATTGTTTGATCTGGATTTAAAACTTTTACAAATACTCCCCAGAAGGATAATGCGTGTGCCTGTGCCAGATAATATTTACTTGAATATGTTAACATGCTGGAAACAAGAGATGAGGAGTGTCCTCGAGCTCTGCTGTAAAACGATACAGAGCCAAGAAAAACAAGGGTCAAGTGCCAGGACCCCAGTGAAAACACTAAGTCAGTTCTGGGCTGAAAGAATACATGGAATTGATGGTTCTTACAAAACACAGTACATCCGCAGCAGTGTAGAGCCTCCTAGCTCTCATTTTTTAGGCATACAAGTGCTACTGGTTACAAGAGGTTTGTGATCCAACTGGCAATTGTTTTCTTTGTACAGCATTGCAAACCAAAATAATAAAGCCCCCAAAAATTGCTTATCACAACAGATAGATCTAAATTAACTGTATCTTAAAATGAGAACAAGAAAATAGTGTTTAGTATTTTCCTTCAGAAGCATTATAAAAATAAGAATTCCAAATTTCTACCAGTACTTTTCCTCACTCCTTAGCCATCGGGCAGCACCAGGAAGCTCAGCCTTGTTTCAGTGGGGATGTGAAACTGAAGATGGCACTCTCTCCCCATGCAAACACAAGACTCACTGCTGCTCAGAAATGCTCTTTGAGTGAAAGTTACACCTGTAGCACATTTTCGGCACCATTTTTTGTCACCACTAAAGCATCAAAATGACAGATAGCAGCTTGGCTCTGCTAAAGCTAATAAAACATGATTGATGAACTGGGCTAGAAAGCCATGTCAATTCAGATTAGGACATTTGTGCCATCATTTGACAGGTTCCACGCTTTATTACTAGAATGGACTTTCAGGACTATAACGGCCACTAATAAATACATCCATCCAGATTCCCTGATGCCTTTTTTTTGTTCTTAAACCTACTAATGAAGTTTAAATACTAAAGTTGTTTTCATGTGAAACCTCGCTCGGTTTTTACAAAATGCTTGTGCTTAGAAATACAATATACTTCCTTAAACAGGTGCCTGTCAGCTGCTATAATCTCATGCACTGAAATCCAAGTAATCCTCATTTTACTGCATTATGTGGCATAATGAAGGCCCACCTCCCTGACAATGAAAACCCACTGAAGCATATATAAAGTACTGGGGAGAACATAATCAGCTTTCAGATGTTGGTTTTGGCATTAGTTTTGGGGATAACCTCATTCTTAACTACCGAAACAACACATCAGATGTGGAAGGTGGCTAATCAAGATTGGTTGGGGTTTTCGCCACCAAAAGAAGGGAAACAAAGGAAAAAGCTATTGCAGTAAATGCTGCCAAAGAAGACTGAAAGCATCAGGATGTACATAAACAGGGGGCTCCAAGGCTCCAATCCTACTCAATGAATTCCAGAGTCTTCACAGTAGTGGAGAGTCCTCACAGTAGAAGATAAGGAACAAAATTTTTCTCTCCTTCTACCAGGCATCAGGCAGAGGAAAACCAGCCTGGGCTTGAACTCCACCAACAGTTAAGGAGCACACCACCACTCCTTCTGCACACCTCTGTGTGCAGGAGGTCCTCACTCAGCAGCTTCAAACCCAAGCAGATTGTCTGCCACTCCCTACCACCATCTCACCTCTGTATTCCTGTCTTCTGTCACAGGGCAACACCAAGAATGAAAGGACCAAAGAAACAACCACCAGCCTTCCTCCTTTTCCCAGTTAAACAAGACAATTTTATTGTTTCTCAGGTCTGGATGCCCAGAGGCAAAGTACAGTCCCACACACTTGTAAAGGTGTTTATCACGTTGTGGTGATAAAAAACTTCCATGCCATAATTTGGAGCACATGCTGGTAGTGTCAAAGATGACCAGAGAAAATTATTATGTCTACAGCATGTGCTCCTTTCTCTGACTGACTGACAGGGAAACCACTGTCCCAACATGCCTGCAATGGATTAACTTCTCTGCAAACTGAGATTACTAAAGGGAGATGTTTTTTACTGACACGTAAATCAGAAGCATCTTCATGCCCTTTATTTACAACATCATTCCAAGGACACAAATGTAACAGAAAGGAAAACAGCAGACATTAGCAAAGAAATATTGCAGTAATTTCAGCAAATATGAATGCATGAAATGTTAAGTATCTTGAATTTCTCAATTAGTTCTGCAACCAAAGGTGCTTGGTTTAGAGCCACAGTAGTGAAAATTACTTTTGTTATTATTTTCTCCTGTTCTGAACTTTGTATTAGATGCTGTTGTTCGCAGTTTGCCTGCAATACAGAGAATATCAAACCAAAAAGAAAAGCTTATCAGCAAGCCTTTACAATTTAAGCAATGTCACAAACTGGCATTGCCAAGTTGCAAGTGACTTCTTTTTTTACCATTCCTTCAGATTTCATCATAGGACGTGAAGCTCTTCTCAAGGTACATTGCAGGGAAAAACACACAGCAGCAGCACATTTTGTTGCCACTGGACAACCCTCTCTAATACATCCCGAGAACCACTACAACCACTTCACATTTTGAGTCAGGGTATTTTTCAAGCAATAGAATGATAAACATCACAAAAAGAAGAATGTGAGTAGGGGTACTTTTGCAGAAAGGGATGCCTGTGAGATTTTGGGTTGGTCAACAGTTTTGTAACTGAAAATCAAATTCACTGACAAGTAAGCCTGTTCCTGAATTCTTTAGTGGATCTTGCATTCAGTGAGGTTTGAAGATGGTTTGATCAAGAGGGCTGGACCACCCTCTGATCCTTCCCTCTTTGGGGTCAACGTTTCCCTGGCTGGCTGGCTCTGGCAAATCACCACAGGCCCTGGGGGTGGCAAATTTTAGCCACAGAATGGATGACGATATAATAGTGCCTCCAGCATGCCTAGCTTTTTCAAAAAAACTAACTCAACTGCTTTTACCTTTTCTTGTTAGTTTGTATTTTTAGTTCAAAGATAAATGATAAAAACCCATTTCCAAACTACTGTGCTTTTTAAAGAAATTTAAATCAGGTTTAAATTTACAGGTCTAAATTTATAGGCTTTGTTGACTTGCAACTTCTGTTTTGATTGTTTTCTCTGAGCTGTATTTGTGGCAATTCATCAGACTTTATGGAAAGAAAATCTATCATTTGAATTTCACTTCATGAGTGCCTTCTGCCTGCTCCAGGACTTGTCTGTAAAATCAAGGGATCAAAATAAAATCATTCCTACTGTAATACTTCTATCTGTACATGACACTGTATTTATTAGATTCTCCAGCCACCACTAAAGCTGTGTTATGTTCTGCCTGGGCACTGACCAGCCTGAGGCTTCTTAAAGCAAAGTCTGTGGTTCCATCACCGTCCCCTCCACTTTCCCTCTCCTCATTCTCCTCAGCCTTGCAGAGAAACTCTTCTTGGATACAAAGAACAATAACAGAACAGTGGATACTGGATGGATTTAAGAACATGCACTTTTTTCACAATTGAAACTGCTACCAAAAACTAAAAACTGTGTAAATCTCAGGAAAGAGATTGAAAATGGATGGAAAGACTGTGATTCTGTGATTCCAAATCTCAATAAAATAATTGAAAACCTGATGGAAGCCAGCTAAATTTCAAGTTCAAAGAAAAAATAGACATCTGAGCATATCAGATTTTCAGTGGTAACTGAAAATATTTATAAACATAAATAAGAATTACACATAGTAAACAAAAATTTATAAGAGCAACAAACTGTATATACTTACAATTAACATTCCTGAAAGAGCTTTAAAACATCACTTTTTAAATAAAAGTTTAAAGGTCTTTCCATTTTGTCTTCGGTTTTCTCAGCACCTGAAATTTCCAATTTACTTTTGCAGTCTTACAATTCAGCCTTTAAACTGAAATACCAAGCTTTTAACTCGAAACAATAATGACCAACACAATAAAATTGTCGCAACTGGCAACAGAATATTTTGTCTCCATCTCAATTACTTCCACTGGTTTCACTGAATCTTTTTGTAAAGATTACTCATTTACCTTTCATTTACCCCTGCCATTTTAAGTAGCTGTGATATTTACTCTGTCTTGAAATAAACAAATAAATAAAATCTGAGCTTTAGAAAATGTATGTCAAGTTCAAGGTGCAAACTTTGTGAAAAGATTTTTTCATATAATTTCTCCTAAGGGAAAGTTGATATATGACACCATACCTGTCAAAGGCATCCAAGGTAAAAAAAAAATGGTAAGAGTATTCATTCAAACCGCTGCTAATTATTATGTGTTTTTATCACCATATTTTCTGGAGTTACAATCAAGATGAGTAATGTGTTCAGTCATCAGTGCTGGGCACAAATACGGTCTCAACCCTGAAATCTTAACGTTAGTTTTATTTATGGCTCTAGAGTCAGCTCTAGTATAATCTTCCAAATTTATTTTATGACCAAATAAAAAGTTTATTTAAGCAAGTACAAGAGAGATTGTATGTGAAAGTTCAGAAGGAGTTGCAATTTCTGAAGTGGATCTCAAGAGCTGCAAGAGAAGGAAGAGGCTGAACTATTTAGAGTTTTTGACTTGAACTCCTTATCATCAGGCTCCATTTCTATCCCTTTAACCATTACGTGTTCAAAGACACTCAGTAAGAGTGTCTGCATATCTGACTGCTCTTCGTCAAGCCTCCCACTCCAGGCAACGTCCAGTTTGAGTACACGAAATGCAGTCCATTCGGATCTCTCATTTTTTTAGATGTGTACAATGCTCTTCACTGCCTGTACTCAGCCCTTCTTTCAGCCTCTGTTCAGCTTCTGTGACAGGACCAGCTCTCCTCCCTCATTCCCCCTCCCTCCGGGCACACGAGACTACTACAGCGTACACAGTCAGAAATGATGGTCTGAGGAATGGCATGATAGGTTTTTCATATAAAACAAGGGCTGTATCCTTGCTTTAACTTACAGTTTATTTTGAAAGCTTTGGCACCTCCATAATTACCATGGATCTTCTCAACAGAAAGCTGGAGCAATATCAGGTTGGAGACAACTAAAGCAGGGATTTCTGTGCTGCGGTATGCAAACCACTTCAAGGCAGTACTTTTGTGCCGGGGCAGGGAAAAGTGGGAGCAGCAGCAATAGATCCCGACCTTTCTGGGCACAGTGCTAGGACTCACACTGTTTATTTGTGCCTGGAGCAAAATCTAGTGTAGTAGGGGAAGTGCTTTTTGCATGATGGAAAAGATGGTGTTTAGGTTCTGACTTGGGAGGCATGGGAATTAAGGAATGGCTGACTTACTCTGAAAAAGATCTGCTATATGACTCTTTCCTAGCAAATAAACCCTTTTAGGCCTTCTTCAGTTTAAAGGATTAATAAAGTCAGCAGTTTTTACTAAGGGCACTTCCCTTGATACATAAGTATGTGAGAGAAATTCCATTTTCCTTTTTTAAAAATATAAACTTTCAAAGAAACATGATAAAATTTATGCAGGCACTAAAACTAAACTGATGAAAATAATAAATTTTTTAAAAGGAAAAAAAAAGGAAAAAGAAAATTTTGCCTGTACAGTAACTCCCTTAAACACAACCAGACAAAAGCTCCGGTTGTGAGCGAATAAAGCTTATCTTTCATAAATTTAGGGAAGCCAGTCACCTTATATAAAGAAATTATTTTCTCTCTATAAAAAAACTTGGAAGGGAGACGTAAGTAAAAAGTAACTGCAAACATGAGTTACATGGTGAAAATTCTTGGGTTTCTCCATCCCTATGTATGGATGTTCCAGAGGGATATCTAACTTACTGGTCAGTTAACTTGGCCTTTACTGGAAACAGGTTTAAGAAAAAAAAAAAATTACCTTTTTTTTGATACAATGTTTTCATAGATTTTATGTGCAATGTTACAAATGTTTCAATAAAGAATCCATACTCTGAAAGTCCTGCTGAGCCCTACCAACTATTGAGGTCTCTGTCTTTTCCTATAAAGAGACTAACAGCTAGTTTAAAAAAAAAAAAATCCCCTGGTGTCAAACAGCTATCTTTCTCACAAAGTTACAGATGACACTGTAACTGTTAGACAAGTCAGTACTCCACGTTTTTTAGACATACATCTGATACTATAATAAGTTCTTAAAAGCATAATTCTAACAATCTTTCACCCTAATTAATTGATAAATTCTCTATATGTTTACTTGATTTGGGAAAGATGGTGCTGACAAATTTGTTCCTGTGAATGTCTGTCTTTTTACTCATCAAAGGAGAACTTGGACGGAAGTTTCCATTTTTGCCTTTGTTTGTGTTGGCAGCTTTACCAATGGGAATTACAAAGAATTTCACAGCCTGGCAAAGGGAGGAAGTGACATCTCTATATCCCCAAATTATCCAAGCTTTCAGCAGCTTGCTTGTTCTTCCGCTATGCTAAACTATAGCCTTTTATTCCTTTCTCCTCCAGTGGCAGCATACTACTTAAGCAAAATACAGTCTTCCCCCTCTGCAACTTTATTAAATTCACCCTTTGCTTTAAGCTATTCCATTCTGAAGCCTGAGTTAATTTTTTTATTCCTAGGAAACATAGAAAAATACAGGGGCATATTCTGTTCTTTAGAGGCATTGATCATTTTTTTGGTGGAATGCACCCCAGTAATCAGGAGCAGAATGTGGATAGTTTTGCCAAAATATTATTGCATTGAACTGATCACTACAGTGTAGTGAGTAACTAACTTTGTGTTACTAAACACTACAAGCGTTTTAAGTTTGTAAAACACCTGAGAACTCTACACTCACTCCGTATTTTTCAAACATATAGATTTAGAATTGGAAATACAATGGTATTAATGTCCTCTTATGACAGCACTCTCCTTGATTAAAGTATCCATCTAAAACTATCCATCATACAGTAGCAAAATTTGGCCCTTGATGTGTTTTTTTAACCTAGTATTTCTATGTATAAATAATTACATTTCTATGTATAAAGTTTTTTTTCACTGCATCAGGTTTCCTTCTCAGCACACTTGCAGTTCTGCTACAGTCAATGGAGTTGCACTGTTTTGAGAGCAAAATCTGGATCAGGATACAGATTTCAACACCACCTTACTCAAAAATATAGTGTTTCAGAGCTTTTACCACAACTTCAAAGGTGGATCATCTTACAAGTGACTAGTGCTGGAGAGCAAACATCCTCCATCATCATAACAAATCTCTCAGCATCAGCACAAGCATTTGGAAGAACTACTTGTTTTACATTGTCATCTCTATTTCTGGACACAAATGCAGAAATGCAGATAAGTTGCTTTTATCTACTAGTTAGATCTGCACATATAAACAAAGAATAGTATTTTGCAACATGATTCAGCAGCTTTAATAAAATCAGGTTTCTGTCACTGCCATGAGACCATACTTACACAGTGCTTCAGATTTACAAAAAAAATCTAAATCCCACAATGAGGAGTTTTTATTGCATATTTTAAAATTTATATTTTCCCAAAATGTCTAAAGGTCTTCATTAGGGTCTAAACAGGTACTTTGAATTCTGCTTCTCCAACTGGACTTTTCATCATTTCCAGCAATCAAACAATACCTTTTAAAGACTGAGAATAAAATATAGAGACATCAATTTTTTTTATTCTGCAGAGAAAGAAGTGAACTGAAATTAAAGAATGAACACACAATATGAAAGAATAAATCCTAGTAAATTTTGCACGTAAACAAAACTTTCGGCCAAACTGGGAGCCAAGCACTAAAGCCAAATGGAATACAGATAAAAACCATTAATGGTATTTCCTCATACTATGTGAAAGCAATTTCTCTTCAACTTCGAAAGTAATGTGGCGATTCTGGTTATTGGCCCTACAAAGACAGTACAGATAAACATTTTTCTGCTCTCTGACAGCTTTAACTGTATTTTGACGATTTTTAGGAAACAAGAAAGTGCTTTGGAGATACACATTCAGGCAAATTACTTCTTTCAAAATACTGGTTTCTATGCCGATACAAGTATTCAGCATAACCTATTAAAAAGCATATGCATGTGATTATTTCTTCACATGTGAGTTGTCTCACTGGCTTTAGTAAGTGTTTAATTCACAGTGTGCAGCTAGGCATATGTTTAAATCACCACAAGAATGCAATCTGAATTGAAAAAGTGTTAAGTTTCTACCAGGGATTTCAGTCTATTCTCCTTTCCAGGTTTGTAATACTTGTTTTCAACAAAAAAGACATGACACTGTAGTATGTGCAATTAGAAAAAAGACTTAAATGCTCACACTTATTTCTAGAGATGTACAAACACCCTGAGATATTACTAAAAAAAAGTATAGAGTGCATGAAAATATTACTTCAGAGATTTGAAACATTTCAAGCACACATATATTAATTCAAAGTGAATCAGCTATAAATATCTTCAGTTTTAGCAAGAGTTCAAGGGAATATTAGAAAATACCAAGGAGTATTTTAAATAACTTAAGGTGCACAGCAGAGAGAGAAAATATGCAACTTGGCAACGAAGACATGTAGCTAAAAAAAGCAGAACTGTTTCACTACAAGAAAAACTGCATCACCTATTCAGAGTGGCTGATTAGGAAAAGTATGTATGCATGGTTTATGGTGATTTGGCCCAAAACTCTTGCATCTGGACAGAGCAGGGCAGAACCCTAACCCATACCCTGTTACTGCTTTCTGTCCCTGCTGTCTATGAACAAATGCTGCATTAAAAGAACTGAGAGATAAAAGGAAATTTGAAACAACCTCCCAAGTGCATTTTAAAAAATTAAATAAATGCCTGGCTATGCCTGCACAGAAGAGCAGGGTAGGAAAAAAGACAGTTCCAAATGAAGTCCTTCTGCCCAGAATTCCCATGTGAGAGTGGAGCAGGAACCAGTGCCAACAGAAAAGGAATAGACATATTTTTTTCCTCAGTGAGTGCTGTGCTCCAGAGCTGGCTGAGAGCTCAGTTTAGAAGATACCAACTGTGATATCTCTGCCTTCAGTGTCTACTATGAATTAGATTGCCAGATTAGATCTTTGGGTAATATAGGATACGATGATGCATTTATGAAAGTGGACATTACTGATGATTTTTAAAGTAGATGGAAAGGTCAACCCCTGATCTGGTGAAGTTATGGAACAATCTGCCAGGACAAGGAGTTCAAAATTACCTCCATACTGTATGACTTCTTGTTGTGAAACACAAATATTCCTATCTGCCCAAAACAAAACTTTAATATTCGTGAATGTTTTATTTTTTATGAAATAATTTCAGTCATGAGACGTTTGTGCTCTCTAGTGGCAGTGAATTCCAAGTCTTTATTATGTGTTGGTAGAAAAATATTGCTTTTTATTAGTTTGAAATATATTTCAGCTTCTCGTAATACTCCCTATATTGCATCACTTGACCTACTGTCTCTATTGTAGTCATTATTGCATACACATTACTGCACTCATCTGTCACAGTCCATAAAGGAGGGCTGGAGGGTTGAATATTTTTATTAACTTCCATTTCCCATATCTGAATTCTGTAATTCTTCCAAATCCCTAGCATGTTGAGCAAGTAGAAATGAACACGAGGCACGGATTTCCCTCCGTCCCTCTGTCCCTCTGTGCTTTCCTGTGGCAGCACAAAAAGACCATGAGAGACTCAGAACTCTCCACTGGGTAACCCTTCTTTACATTTTCTGTGAGGTCACCTACGCTGTCACCTTGGGTACCAACACTCCCACCTGTCTGGGCAGTATCAGGGGAGGGTGACAGGGCAGAGGGGTCTACTCACATTTTAGGGAACTACAGTACAACTCTTCTCCACTACTTTTTCTAATAGCACACTGTTGCCCTGGTTTTTGCTAAGACTTCTGTTTTGAGCCTTGGAGTCAGATTCTTTCTCACAGTTTCGTGTAAATAATAGCTCATGTTTACTTAACGGTATTTTCTGTTTTTCATTCCTTTTGTGATAAGAGAACTTTGATGAACACCTTTCTTCTCCAGTGGGATTGAGAAGGAAGTGACATGTCCTCCAATCCCTGGTGGAGTTGGGAATTGTATAAGAATGTGACATATGTCAATAAAGTAGTTTTTCCCCTCCTTTCTGCTGAACCTGGCAGGTGTGAGAGCGTCTTTATTGTGTTTTCCCAGACACAGCACACTTCTCAGTCCTCTCCTGAGACTCCCTGAGACTCTGCCTCCATGACACTCAGGAAAGCAAAACCCAACGCACCACTGTGGCAGAAGCCACATCTCTTCATCAGCTGACTTCTAACCTGGGTTCCTCAATGAGAAGTTACAACCAGGTTGGATGAACCTGAATTTTTATTTGCTAAGTATCTACACAAAGTTAGATGCCTGGAGAACTTACATGAACTCCTCTTTTATCAGATTTTAAAAGATGAGCAGTTTTGTACTGCCACCAAATATTTTCTTTACTGAAAAAGAAACCCAACACTGTGAACCTTGAGGCTGATACTTTAGTTTTTAGTTAAACAAAACCTAAATTTCTGGTTTCTATAATAAGATTCACCATATAGACAAAAAGGGAGTGAAAACCACAGATTACTATGTTAGCTTTTCAAGCTCAGAGGGACACATTGTCTCAGAGCTGGTTATTGAGAGAAGAACACAAATAGGACCTGGAGGTACACCAAGTTTAAGAATAAACTAAGCAGCAGCTCAAATAGGAATTCTGGAGAGGGACAAATAGTTTGAAACAGCTACCACCTCAGCAAAATGTAGAGAATCAAACAGAAATATGAGCTGAAGGACTGTTTCAAAGAACATATGTGTGAATGAACAATCAACCTTGAGCATTTGAAAAACATTAACTCATGCCTTCCACTTGACACTATGTGAAAAGATCATACAGCTTCCTACTGCATGACAAAAACTCTGTGCCTTGCTTTCTCTGAATCTTTATCGGATGTACCTCCTCAACATAGATAAAGATGAAGTCATCGGTCCTTAAAAGTTGGAAATGGAAAATTGAGTTTTTCATTACATCTCTGTTTTTCTAATGAAATATTACAGATTTTTAAATTTCAGAACTTAATAAATAAATCAGCTGAGTTCTGTATCAAAATTAAGTTAAACAAAAGCCATTTTCTGAAGGCAGAGAGAAAATTCAGATGGCTGAATCAACTCAAAGGAGATAAAAATGAGAATGAATAGAAACAGGAGCTGTGGCAACAGTAAAAAGGCAGAAAATGGTTACTAGAAAAATGTTACAGTCTGCAAGATTTTTCAAATTTAGCTAGGAATTTTGGGCACCAAATCACAGGTTTTTTTGAAATTTCAGTCACGAAAACAGAGTTTTCATAATCACTTCTTGGCTAAATAAAAGGACATACAACTAATTTAACCTACATAAAAGAATTAGAGCGGAAGAGAGACTTAAAAACTCTAAATATGTCATATTTTGATAAAATACAACTAAAACTCACTAACTTTGAGCATAAATCAGGATAACCATGATCAAAGAATGGCTTGAGTTGGAAGGGACCCTAACAACCATCCCAGTCCCTATCCTGCTCCCACTGGTGGCTGATATATTTTGATATACAACAGGTAAAAGAGAAGCATCTTTCACATTTTGTCTTGATGTTTAAATTTTACAAGATTGGAAGGCTACTAGGTTATGAAGAGCTGATTAATGAGCTGATTCGCGTGCCCCTCCAACTTTAGGTTGGTCTGAAAGTCTGCCAGGGTAAGACTGAGGAAAGGAGGCACCAGTATCACTCATGCAAACTATCCAAAGGTGTGGTGCACAGATACTGCTATCTTTCTAAATGTCTGTCTTGCTGAAGTGATGGCCAGTTTCTTCAAAGGGCTATTATAGTACCCGGAAAGGTAGCAGAAATAATGAAAGGTATCAAAACCTTCTAAAATATGCAACTTGTGTCTAATCATATACAAAAACTGTCAGAGAAGTTACATGTGAAAGTATAGGTACTTTCTACCATTTAAATATTTTGTATTTGGTTTCGAGTATTTTAAATTATATTTTTAATTACATGGTTCTATACCCACACCAAACTTACTACAGTTATTGAGTGAATAGGATTTTTAAAAAATAGTGTTAATGAGACATTATTAAACACGTAAACAAGAACTTCCATTTTTAATCTCAGACACAAATAGGAAGAAAAAGTTTTAAGTATACCTCAAAACTAAGAAGTAAACTACGTATCTAACTATAACCAATAGGTAATTGTTTTACAATTTATAATGGATAAAGCCTTGCAATTATATGTTTTTTCAGAAAAATATTTTGTTGTCACCTACACAGGAACGAGTTTTCCTAGACATTTTTAATTTCAGTTTAAGAAAAGCAAGGGAAATCAAATTCTTCTACCTCTAATGTAAAGGAATTCAATTAAGATATGCAAAAGCAGGCATTTTTTCCTTTTCCAATCCATGTAATGAACAAAAAATTAGAAGCTGAGCTGAGCTTTACTAGTCAAACTATTTTTTGAATGTTTCTGGTACATAGAACTTCAAAGGCATCTAAGCAGGAAAAAAGCTAATTGTCAATTCAAACTCATTTTTTTCAGAGGTCAGCAATTAATTTAATTTGTAACATATGAAAATCCTCCTGTATATCTTTCAACACCTTCATGTATCCAGATGGCTTTGAAAATCTGTCTAAATATGATGATTGCTTCACTTAGTATCTGCCATTAATAATTCTCTTTTCTAATAAATCCTTTAAACTTGCATGAAAATATATTTTTTGTTATATTTTCAAACTATTTAAGACTGGCTTATTTTAATAAAAGAAATTAAATTTTGTTTTTCTGCATTTGTCTGGAACCCTGATTTGTATCCAAACTGCAGGTTGATCTAAATAATTAGTTCAAATTTAGATTGCTATAAAACAACAAATGTAGTATCCTTATTTTTTACAATATTTAAACTGAGAATCAGAGGTTGAGTAAGACTGCAAAATTACTTCTTTTTCAGGAGTCATGTGAGACAGGTACACATTTCATGAATATATTGTCATGGAGAAGGTTTCTAAGAAATATCCAATTTTAAAATACCCATAAAAAGGAAGATAAAGTCTTGGGCTTTTTTTCTGATGGGTGGTTCAAACAGCAGTTAGAATTGTGGTTTAAAATACTTTGAAACCAGGCAACCCTGGGAAGCTGAATGACTTGAGTCAATTCTGCAAAGTCTTTTACAAGAACAAGACTAAAATTTTTAACATCTGATCTTCCAGCACTGAAGTCAGGAGCAGATCTACCATGGACGTCATAGGCCAGATCCTGTCTTGATTCTTGGGATGGCAGAACAGGCCTCAAGGCTGGTATGAGTGACTCTACAATCACCACATAGGCAAAGTTATATCCATACTCATTCACAGATTGTAGATTACATCTTTATATGTATCATTTCTGAATTCAAGTTACTAAATATGTTTCAGCTTATAAAAGTGTTGCTGATACAGTGTAGGGTGAGGAGAAAGGATAAGCAGGTAATGCAACTAAAAGGAGCACACATTAATAAGTTAGTTATCCCTTCCTATAGTAACTTACACCTTCTTCTGGCTCTTTGGTATGCAAATTAAAGTGATTGAAACCAATTTACATATACATGTATACAGCAGAAACTGGGTGGAAATCTAGATTGGCTGAACTTACAAATTCCAATTTCTTGGCAAGTTAGGTATCTCACCTAAAATCTCCTTATCCATTTATACATTAGGAAATGTGGACAAACCAATTATGGAACAGACACAGACCACATGAGATCAAAAGCAGATCAGCATGCAAGGGTGATAAGCCTAATGAAAACATGGTTTCAAATGGCATATTTTATACTCAGTAGGAGCTAACTGGGACTTCAGAACATGGGAAAAAAGGTAAATGGGCACAAGTCCAAATGCAGAGGGTTTACGTCCACGTACAAACTGTGGGGAGAAGGCACTTCTCAGCAGTTAGGGGAAGGCTAAGTTAACAGCATGGGGATTGTTTTGACTTTGAGCCAAGGCAATTAGGGGATTGCACAGCATTACAGCTGTCCTGCCCAAGAAGAACACCAGAATGTTCTACAGAACTGCACTCTTCCAAGTAGAAGGTGTCCCACTGGCCAAGGTTTAATTTTGCAACTTAACAATGATATTAAACATTTGTCCAGATCTCAGTATGTGCCTGATGAAAGAATGGGATGGAGTGCTAAATATATAAAGACTAGCCAGTACTACCCTCAAATCTGTCATCTATTGAATGCATCTGGGAGAAGCTGGACAGAAAACTACAGCCTTTAAAATAAACCCACAGATTACTGAAATCTTGCAGTGGTAGTTCTCCCTAGACGCTGCAAATGAATTGGATCAGCAGACAACTTTGCAAACACAGACACACTGGGCGTGGGTGCACACCCATCCTCCAAACCAGATATGGCCAAGCCACCACGCCAAAAGTGAGTTTTCTCTCTTCCGACTGGACAGTATTTTTTAATGTGCAGTTTCTTGAACAAAATAGTCTCCATAGCGTTTGGATAATGAATCCTTCGAACAAATCTAAGTTTGTGTGTGTGTGTGGATGTGTGAAATTGTGACTTCTCTGAATGTTCCCAGCCTATATTATAATACTTGACTTGTTCCAAACCCTACAGCAGTTACTTGGAAGACTCCTCTAAGCATCAGTGAGCTTTGGATCAGCTCCTGGAAAACAAAGCCAACTTAAAGTTTGACTGCAATGCACGCATGTATGCAGGAATCCACCAAAAAATAAATAATAAACCTGTCTGCTGACACACAGTGGTACATCCTGCATTTTAACAGAACACAGTGACACAGGGGCCAACTGGCCACTGAGCTCAGTGGCTCAGAACCAAGTGAAGTGAGCTCCTCTAACGAGGCACAAGGTATTCTTTTTGAAGGCACATGCAGATCCCAAATGGATACACACTGTGCTAGCAGAGTGAGTCACACTGCATTCCTAGAACGTGTGATCTCCCTGCAGTCTGCTTGGGAGACTGTGCTATTGCACTATGCTCCATGAGCTTCTCAGACATGATCCAAATGAAAATAAATTTTTCTGCAGTCAACTCTCTGTTTAAGAACCTAAGTAGATCTGTTCAAGATACCAAAAAATACGCATTGAGCTTAACATCCTGCCTTCAGCAGACACTGAAAATGTGTAAGAATAAGGAAATCACATAATCATGTTTGTCTAAAATATTCTCTAACCCTCTCATCTTCAAATGTTAACTATTTAAACTGACACTTAAAAAGAGTAATTCTTTCCATTATGTCACCCAATTTCTTTTGATCATTTCACTTGTTTCCTAATCTTCAAAATAAAACTTTATCCATTTGAGATCCTACCCTCTCCTCCCAAGCCTGTCAAATCTCCTCAGAAAATAGTTCCATGCAGAATACTTCTGTATGCCTTTTGAAATTGCATGAAAGACTGATCACCCTGATCTCCTTCTCTTGAGAGAATTCTAAGACAACAGTGAGGCATGCAAATCCTTTAACTCTCTTCTGTACAATTCCATAAAAGAGGAATTGGAGGATGAGGGGAGACCTAAAATTCTTACTGGATGAAAAGTTCATTTTGAATTATGCATACCAAAGTAAACGCTGTATGTCACATATACTGAGAAATTTGTAAGATTTTAATACCAAAAAAATCAATCTTCTGCTTTTAATAATTAAAAAAAAAATAAATAAATAAATTGCATCAAGAGTTTGGTATACTTCAATTTTTCATGGTTTTTCCTCAGAATTTTTAGGACTTACTTTCAAATGAGACTAAGAATTCATTTAGGCTGAGATATGTTTCTTTCCTTAATTCGCATCTTACAGAATTTTACTGAATCCTATTGCAATCTGTACTTATTTAAAGCATAATGTAATTGTCCTGTGTAATACTTTTAATTATTTCTATCATATAGCATAAACTCTACAGAACAAACAGTCCAAACCTAACTGTATTATGTAAACAATTATGTCCCCTAATAATCTATGGGAAGTTGACAAAAGAGTGAAAACTGTCCTTTCCAAATCCTTGGCACTTGAGAATACTATGGGATACAGACAGGAAAATCTCTAGAATGCAAAGAATTCCCGTTACAAATAATTTTCAACAGTCCTACAATGAGAGGAAGTTATTTCAGTCTATTATTTCTAGCTATTTCTGCCCTTTCCACTGTCTGATGCAAGTGATAAGTCATCATAAGGTCCAGCTGTTGTAATGGTATGTTTATGTGTGTTTGGGAGGGATGAAGAAACAAAGCCACCTGCTATCACATACCTAGCAGTGTAAAGAACTTGAATGCAAATCCCTTTATCCTTTCTAAAAAGCCACATAGTTATCACGTGACTGTGCAGTTTTCTAGGAAGGAAAGGTTACATAAAGGTGTAACTAGAGTAAAGTACCACCATAAAGGTGGTACTAGAATTCGCTGCCTTCTCCAGTCACCACTGCTGACAAAGCTGTGAAATTCTTTGGGGACAAGTGCTGTGTGCCACTCAAGAATATGATAGTTACCTCAGCCTAGGACTCGATGATCCTTGCAGGTCCCCTCCAGCTGAGAGCATTCTGGGATTCTGTATTTGCTCCTTTTCTCATCCAGTGAGGCCCAAACGTGGGTTGTGCTATCAGGCTAATAATAACGCACAAAAATTGCATTCAGGAACTGCTCTGTGTGGCAGGTTGTTACTGACACTCCTCAGCATCAGCAGCTCTTGTTCTAACTTCGGTCTTTTGATTCTTTCTGAAGTAAAATGATTTTTCAACAAGAGACAATGAAGGGAAACCAAATATTCATAAAATGCTGGAACTAAAACAAATGGCAGTTCCTTCAAAACAAATACAGATGGCAGGTGAGCCTGGACCAGGAGGCCAAAGAATAAAACAATCTGTGAGCTGCAAATAATCAGCTCTGGACTTGTGGAACCAGTTTGCTTTCGGCAAGTGAGTGCACAGTGGTGTTCTGCTTGTTAATGGAGATAAAGGCAAAAAGGAGTTCACTCCTCATGTAAGACTTGTGGAACGTTTGTGGCTGATACCCTTAAAGAGCATTTCTCCTATGCCATCCACGCTTCCTTGATAAACTTCTGTTATGGCCAAGCACAAAAGTCTTTATAAACAGCATTCATAATACAAACACTAATGTATTCCACAAGAAGATGAACATTACAGGGGAAGGTGGGAGAAGCTGCACAGGTGTGAGCACATGAATGCATACAAGCATAGGTGTGACAGTACAGACAAACCCAAAGTCTCACACATTTTGGAGAGAGCCTCAATAAACCATACATAGATTGCTTACCTCTAAAATATACTTCTGATAATTAACTACAGAAATAAGAATTTATTTCTGGAAGAATGAAGGTGACTGGTTATATAAGGATTGAATCAAATGAAATATTAAAAAAACAGTTACTCAACAGAAAGAGGACTAACATTCTGCCTTAAAATTTGAAACAGAAATCAAGCTCAACAAAATAAACATCATGATAGCACAAAAACCCCATAACACAGCTTGATGAAAAGCACTGCTCTTCTAAAGTAGGTCTTTTCTTAGAAACAGACCAGACTCAGCTCCCATTTATTATTTATGGTGCCTTGTGTCCATGTCAGCTCCTGATTAATAATTAAAATTAATCTCATTAAGGCAGATTTCATTACAGGATAATTTAATTAAATGATGAATTGGCTCCCAGATGTCACCATTTGTGCCATCTTTTAAAAGATGCTGCTGATGACACAGATTTATAAGGGTTTAGTCCTAACCTGAAAAGCTACATTATTTAACAGATTTATAGCAATTTTCATAAGCAAAGCACACAACATGAAATATAATTCAGATAAGGTGAGACAGGCACTTCCAGGTATAAACAAAGGTATATGGCTGTCTTTGTATCGCATGAGGAAGTATAACAAGGTCGGCTTCAAGTTTGTTGAAAAGAACTCTAACCTCAGTACTTGTGAGGCTCCTACATACCAGTACTGTAAGCAACTTCTTCCTTGTAGCACAAAGCAGCTGAGACAGCTGCAAAAAAAAAAATTATTTCAGATAGTTTAACATAAAATTACTCTAAATTTCCAAATTCAGTGTCTCAAGAACCACAGCAAGCAGATGAGTCAAAACGAGAATTGTTACTGGTAGCAGAGGAAGACGAATCTGGCTGTATCATACTTCCCATTACCCTTTTCATAATGCTACGCAAGTTTTCTCTTGATAATTAACTAAAAAAAGAAAAAATAATCTGGTGGAATAGCAGCTACTAGTGAATCAGCACAATCAGAACAAGCCTGATAATGAGGGTGTTTCATAAGCCACAGAGCAAACAAAACAAAGAACAGAGATGAGGCCAAGTAGTGACATAAAATGCTGTGACATGAAGGTTCAAAACAGCAGAAAGGTGTTTTCTTTAGTATTTCTCCAGTGTCCTATACTTCACAGTGACAATTTACATTCCAGAAAACCTCAGATAACCTTTAAAAAGCCTTAGTGTAAGGAAAAATGAAAAAGTATGAAGCTGAATTACTAGAGTTCCACCCAATATGTGCATTTGTGGGTGAGCAGTGTTACTTTTAGGCAACGACATTTGCCTAAGGCATGACCAGCAGCCTGCTCTCAATCTGCTACATATTACTACTCTACCAAAACACCGTTAAGTATATGAAAAGCACCACATTTGTTTAAGTTCACGATTATCAAATGATCTTTGAATATATCAGACACAGAGAATAAGGCACAGAGAAGGCACAAAGTCCCCGCTTCGAGCAGTATTCTGTTCACACCAGAGTGCTCCAAATAAAGGTGCAAATTATCCTTCAAAATTGAAACATTTTGGCACTGATACAAAACCATTCAAAATACTTTGAATGTTGAAGCTGTACTTCCCTTGGGTGTCCCTGACTCATTCAAACCATCTGAACTCTGCCACAGGACTACTGTTAACAAAGCCCTCAGTGGACAGAACATCACTGTTCTGTTTCTTTTTGGGAATTTGCAAGGTAGCACTCACTCAGAGGTGATAGATCTGGCAGCTGTTTTGATCACCAGACAGTCTTACTGCACTGCCTGCTGGCTGTTGCCAAAATTGTAACCAAGAGCTAAATCTAGAATATCAGTTTTAAATATTTAGAATTAAGTAGAATCTTGAGCTCTAATTTACTTTTTGGACTCCATCTACTATCCATACAGAGGCAGAACGACAACGCCAAGGCAGTCAGCATGCTGTAATCATCTACCTGGTGGGAAATACTGATCAGGTGAAATGGGCTTGATTGTTAACCTGCTAATTATCAGTTAAATCAGTGATCCATCGCTTTGTGGCTTGGCTTCTCTGCTGTAAGCCAACTGGCCCAGTTAGGTGCCTAGGGAAGACTGGCCTTCTTTTTAAATTTTTTTAATGGATTTTTATGGACTAGGACACTGTATTCCAATAAAAAAGTAAAGAGATGGTTTGCAATAGATATAAACATATTTAAGTTCTCAGTCCGACTGATCTGCCGCAAGAAATTTATCATAAAATGTGTTCAGTTCTCATGTCCCAGAGGAATGAACAAAATCTTACAGATGGATACACATACAGATATATTCCCCAAGGGCCTTAACTACCTATGCCACATGACACGACAGAATCAAAAAATATCCTGAGTTGGAAGAGAACACCAAGGATCACTGAGTTCAAGTCCTGGTCCTGCACAGAACCACCCCAAGAGTCACACCATGTGCCTGAGAGCATTGTCCAAATGCTTCTTGAACTCTGTCAGGCTTGGTGCTATGACCACTGCCCTGGGGAGCCTGCTCCAGTGCCCAACCACCCTCTGGGTGAAAAACCTTTTGTTAAAATCCAACCTAAACGTCCCCAGACACAACTTCAGGCCATTCCTTCAGGTCCTGTCACTGGTCACCACAGAGAAAAGATCAGTGCCTGCCTCTCCTCTTTCCCTTGTGAGAAAGATGTGACTGCCTTGAGGTGTTCCTTTACTCCTCCAGGCTGAAAAGACCACGTGACCTCAGCCACTCCTCATATGGCTTTGCCTCAAGGCCCATCACCATCTTTGCTGCCCTCCTTCAGAGCCTACTAATGGCTTTTATGCAAAAGTGAGACAGGTAGTGAGTGGAGTAGTACCTGCCAACATCTAAAATCGCACTGCTCAAAACCGCTGCTCAATAGGTGTTATTCTTCTTGATGTTGTATCTCTTATTCTGTACAAAGCCAGAAAAAAACCTGAAAAAGTGATAAAACTCTCTTGGTTTATCTCCATGGAGCATCATGGAATGGTGCATCTTTGGCACTCTAACAAATATCACAGATTTTGCTTTTTTCTTTATCAAAACTGTAGAAAACATACAACTGCTCTGCTTCTCCTTACTGAAAAAAGTAAAAGGCAAATTACAGTACTACTGTGCAGCTTTGGAAACTACTTATATATATATATCTATATGTATATATAATATGTTCAAAATAATTTATGGATGGATTTTTAAAGCATTCATACAAAATGTTTATTCAATGATTACAGAAACAAACACCTATGTTCTACAAATCTGTTCTATCCCTCTCTTAACATTTGTAAAATTGATACATCAGGCCTTCAACACCTTTTGACTAGATTCTCAGCAACAAACTACTACCTAAAATGGAAAAGACAGAAAGCCACTGTTTATTTTTGTCAGTCCCATGGTTCCACTACATGTCATAGCATCTTTATTCCTAGAGCTACATTTAGTTATTATGAAGCACTGGATTCACTTACATTTTCACTTAATAGTTCATCAAAAATTATCATCACCATCAAATTTGAGTACTATAATATGTATCCCTTTATCAAAATTAAAATTTCTCTGCTGAAAACATTATCCACAAAAAAAAAAAGGGGTGGAGGGTTGCGATATGTCATTATTTTCTGAAATTCCATTGCTCTATTCCTCTGAAAATGAGAGTGGAAAAAAATCCCACTTAATTGTTCTTCTGGTTTCAATATTTTTATTGAGAATTTTATTAGTAGTTTGTAGTAGTTTTATAGAAAAAACATAACATACCATTTCGGGGATTTTCACCACAGTTAGAGTTGTTAAAGCAGTTCAAGCTGCTTCTTCATGTCTCCAGTTTCACACTCTATCTACCTTTCCACACATCTTACCAGGCAGGGCTTAGCATGTTGCTTCCAGTCTTTTAACTACCACAGACACCACCGTGTACTTCTGCCTTGTACCACTGCGTGGTGCAGGCATGCCCACTTCTTTCAAGAGGTAACTCTGGAAAAAGTGTCATTACAAAGGAGAAAAACAAAGGCAAAACAAAACTGACATTCTGGATTGACATCAAACCCAGACAAAAAAATCTATTACAGAGCATTTGAAAATAAAAGTAATGCACAGGGAGAAGTTATTTTCTACATCTTATTGTGCTTTTAAAACAAAGTTGTAGTGAGCAGATAAAATTATACTCCTTCTTTTTGTTCTTAAAGAAGCCTTTGGCAAAGTGCTTTTGTACTCGCCAGACTACACACCTTCTGGCTTTCCTCTGGCACAGCAGGAAAAAGAAATGAAAATGTGATGTATAGTTGTGTGCTCAGAGCTATGTCATCCTATTTTCTTGGAGAATCATACAGTGCTCCCTGTGGTGACCTTACACTAAACTAAGAAAACATTTTGAGGCATTATCATGGAGTTTTAAAGACAATGTTACTTAAACACCAACCTAACTGCTGAACAATTAGGGGAAAGTGCATTAGTCCTATTTATTTGAGCCTGCATGAATGGGTGGTTGCCCACTGTCTCTGTACTGGTGGTTTAAGAGAGAGCAGCTACTAATTCAGTCAATTCCATATTATCCTAGATCAAAATGGGTGGACATCATTAGCATAATGGTGTATCAGAAATTACACTCTGTAAGGCAGAGTAGACCTGAATTTGTTTTCTCCCTTACATACCTTGCTCACTCTTGATTGTATCTACACTTGTATTTTTCCGATGGAAAAGCCACTTCTCCAGCAAGGAATGAGTGCAACCGAACACAGCCAGAAAGCATGCAAAGACACAGGGAGAAGAACTACAGAGCCCACACCACCCTGCCTTCAAACAGATAATTGCAACTACTGTTGTCTCTTGCACAGAAACCATTTTATACTAATAATAGGAAAATCCAAAAAAAGAGAGATGCCACATTTCAGACAACACACCTGAGTGATTTCTTGGACCAGGTAGACAAGGACAACAGCAGTTGATGCTTGGTACTTCTCGTTGCTTTACTTGAAGAGATTTAAGTTTTGTTAGGCATTCTCTGCCCTTATTCACTTTAGAATCATAGAATTACAGAATCGGGCAGGAAGAGACCTGAAAGAACATCTAGTTCCAATGCCCGTGCCACAGGACCTCCCACTAGCCCTTTGAGGCAAGAGAGCAATGCTCACCAGTGACATGAAACAATGCTCTCACAGAAATGAGATATATAACTCTTTTCCACCAATTTACTGCCAGAGTCATGAATTAGAAAGAACAGAGGTGGAAGAGGAAGACCAAAAAGACTGGAAAAGGAAGGGGTTGCATTGGCTGCTGTAATTCTGCTCAGTCTCTCAAAGCTCTGTTTAAAAAAGAAAAGCTTATTTTACCTCTTGGGAGCTTTCCATTTCCTATGGATATTGATTATGATTCCTTTTGATTTTGTCTCCCTATGAATAATTTTATTTTATACTGTACCTAGTTATAGGACCATGACTAAAAGATTGCTTTCCTGCCAATTTTTCTTTGAGTGACTTTCTTGAAGTTTGACAATTCAGCAAAGTGAAGTTATTTTAGCACAAATTATATCTTCATAGAGTTGTTCAAATTACCTCAATTCATCAGCAGGCCAATAAATTAGTGGATATTTGTTTTAACATTTGGTGTTACAGACAGAACACAGCTCTGCATACACTGGATACAAAGTGAGACAATAACTCATTTACATTTTGATGTAAATATTTTCCCCTCAGAGTAGTTTTTTTCTTGCATCCATTGAATAGTAAAAACAGCATTTTCATTAAACAGTATTCCTATTACTTCTTTAGCAATGTTCTATGAAGATTCAAAAAACTTAATTATTAATGAAGAGTTGAAAGTATGTTAAGGGGACACTGGTGACCCAAATCCTGAAAAAGTAAGGACTGATATTTTTATTTTAGAATTTTCCAGTAAAATATACGCTGCCAAAAATATGTTCTGCTTTGTAAGGATGAACTTAGAGAGGACTGAGCATGAAAATTTAATTCAAGAAGCACTGTTCTGAATTTCTTTTTCCTAAAAATGTGGGTTTGAGTCAGGTTCTTCCCACTAATCCCTTGCCACTTTTACAGGAGTTAGGTGAGTAGGTAAGGCTTTTTCCCATTTTCTGCTCAGCTGGGAACTTAGGCAATGCTTCTCCATTACCACAGTCTCATTCTGAAGCTACTTTAATTCTTAATGCCTTAATCACTTGTGCTTATTAAATTATTTAAAATGTACTCTGAACAACAAAGGAAAGAAGGACCTTCCTTTGCAGCTAATGAAGCAAAGGAAAGTTCTGGTTTCGCCAAACCTGTAGGGTTGAATGGGCAGCTGAGGAAAGACGCCTTTGAAAGGATGTTTTATGCATTTTGCCTTGTTTTTCTACTTACAGAAGAGGTAAATTAAAAAATGGGTGAAACAGAAGTCACAGAGGTGTCATCTTCCTGAGATGACATAATTATTTTTCCTGGTTATGTTGACTTCTAATGGCTCATGATCATCTTCATATTTAGTAGCTCTTTCGCCTCAAGGGTTACAAAAATAAGGCTACTGCTCCAGTGTGACCATAGCATCACATACAGTTTCCTCCTACAGCCTTTAGGGCATCTTCTTTTCAAATAACTCCTCCTAAAAAGCTGTAAAAGAGGTAGCAGGTAGAAATACCATGGAAAGGGGGGAATCCAGAGCTCTTTCTTTGCTACCAGATACATGAGCTACAAACAGGGGTCTGTAGAAGGGGACAGGTTTGAATATGCAAAAAAAAAGCCCATGACCACATCGGGGTGGTGCATGGGCATGGCAGGAGGATCCGTGACTGTGTAAAGCCTTCGAACAACCTGTTTTCCACAGGGCTGCAAAGCAGTGTTCAAACCCTTACATTAACAACTGCTAACTAGAGGAAGCACATAATCCATTTTATCTGCCAAGAACTTTCTTTAGTGAGACTAAACACAGAGGTGGTAACATTCAACCAGCAAGTACTACCAGCCTTCATGGAGAAAGTCCCACATTGCCACAGCGAACAGCAGGACCTGGAAGATGTGATTTGGCTCGCCTTTTTGTAGTCTTTCCCTCTACTCCCAGGCTAAGTTTCCCTCCCAAGACAATCCCTTTAGCAAAGTTTATAAAGTATTACGCATTCTTCCAGGAAAAAGAAAAAATAAGCTTACAATGTTAAGATGTGTCTGTCCGAGCAATGCAATAGGTTGTTAATTATGCAACAGGAAGGCAATTTGGAAGAAATGGTACAAGTATGAAATGAGCATAACCTCACCAGAACAGCTCTACCAAAAAAAAAAAAAAAAAAAAATTAAACGACTTACTAAAGTAAAAAGCCAACTCTTTTCCCCACTCATGTAAAGATCCTTTTTGATAGATGTACTTTGTAATATTCTACTACATTGCCAAGTATAAAGAATATTTTGTGTTTCATGAATATAGAGACAAATCTTCTTGATTATTTTTCATTTTTTCTGTTAAGTACTCAACAGAGACCTCAAAGGAAAAAGTGGAACCTACCAGAATTCTCAGAAGTGACAAGTAACATGCAAACTGCAGAGTTTATGTTATTTGAATAACCTCCCAAAACTAGACACCAAACAAATGTTGAAGCATATTTGAATTTCATGTATGTACAACAACTTAAGTGTAGTAAATATAATAACATTGGTGATTTGTGAACTTTTTTCCTTAGTAGAAAGGCAACAACACTAAATCAGCAATACATTATTACTACACATTATAGAAATTATCAAGGGTGAAATCAAATTTATTGCAGCTGTAACACTTCCAAAAGAGAACAAGAATCTGGATCTCTGCCAAAGAACACACTTTGGGCAGTTGATCACATGATCTTCGAAATAACTAAATTAATTTTCTTATAAAAAATACCTAAACTGTACTAAATACCAAAACCAAGGCTGTGAAAGTGATTTCCAGATTGAGAAGAAGGCTTTTTAAAATTTCTTTTAAGAGTATCCCTGGCATCTACCTTTTTAACATGAAATGCAAACATACTTTCTATCAATGACAACTTGTATTTATTCAAAACAAAGGGATTTAAATGATGAATATCATAAATATAAAGCCTGATTCAGCTCACAGATGAAAGCACTTTATCAAAAACTGAAATCATCTAGAGCAGGAGACTTACAGAAGGCAGGAAAAGCAGAAAAAACCTGGTTTGTCTTCTAATATCCACCCCCAGAACGTCCCAGGTGGGAGATTACAGCCCACATGCCAGTTACTCATGGGCTCCAATTCAAAAAAGCATACCTATTCAGGAAAGCACTTAATTAAGCACATGCTTATATACTTTTCTGAATCTGGTCCATGGTACCATAGGAAATGGGTATAACAGACATAAAATACATGAGTAAAAGTAACTGAGAACTTAGCATAAGCTTTCATTTATGTACCTTTATATTTTTAAGATATGATGCACTGCTTAAAACATAGAAGAGCTGAGCCTACTACTCTGTAAAATGCAGAATGGCCAAAAGGCGACCTGAGTATAATCAGGTCCCAGGACCCATCTGGTATCTCACATGTCTAATCCACTGCAGAAAGTGCTGAAAAAGATGCAGAGCACCTTTGTTCACATTATTTAATTTTCCAGTAGATGGACGTCTTTGGGCATACTGCTATAATGGGGATAAATGGCTGCTGGCCAAAGAGCTGTTTGTCACATGGTTTGGATCTACTGATGCACACCCAGCTAGAGCCAGCACAAACAGGGAGGCAAGGAAGGAAAGAACTCTGGATGTGTTGATCAGGCAGTAGGAAAGGTCTTCAAGAAGGTCACTCCTTTTTCACTAGCAGCAGTACAGAGCAAAAACTTTGCATTTTCCCTTCCTTTCAATGCTGCTCTCTGAGAAATCCAAAGCTGGAAAAGAAGGTGACCACCAGCAAGTGAAGTTGCTCAGCAGCAGCTTCAGGCAAAGCAGGAAGCTGACTGAGGACACACAAGGGGCCAGAGGGATTAAGAGCCACTGGTAAGGTCTGAAAAATGCCAAGTTTAGATATGCTGCCATATCTACATGTGATTATAAGCCAGCAGGAAAACCCTGTGGTCTGCACTGGGGAAACCCAAATCTTAAAATGCCTATGTATGGGAATACCAGACCCCTCAGTTAGTTTCAAATAACTGTTTTGCTAAAAAAGGATACCTTTTTCACCTAGTTCACACTGACTTTCTATCACTAAAAAATAATTTCAAGCTGAATAAAAGTATGTAACAGCAGCAGAACAATTCAGAGCTTGACACTGAGAGCCACAAAGTTTAAAAATATGCTGCTGTCCACAAGAGCTTTGATCAAAGAGATAAAGGCTAGATTTGGAATCTCCTTCAACGCAAGAGAAATATAATTTTAATATATGCTGCAATTGCATTCTTAGGCAGTTTTTATTAACACTGAAAACAGCAGGAATTTTTTAAAGCACTGGATACTCTAAACTTTGTAAGTAACAAACCAGAAGCTAGGCAAATTCTCACAGAATTATTAATATATTTTTGTAATCAGTCCATCTATTAAAATGCAGAGGGTTTTGTACAATTCAATTGCAGTGTTATTAAGCATACTTCTTCAAATTAATCTTGAAAGATTGAAAGCCACAGTAATGAAATATTATTTTTCAGTTACACTTACCAAATCATAACATCATGCAACTAAACCAACAGAACAGTCTTTGAACAGGCAGCCTTCATGAACGGAGATCCTGACAGCCAAGCCAACCCTATGTAATGGAAAGGTGTGTACAACCTGAGCATAATGCCAGGGCTGCAGATGCACTTCAGGGAGAGAAGCAAGGTTCTTTTCAAGTCACAGCAACATGACAAGTACGTAGGACAGAAATAGCAGAGAGCTGCAAATTCTGTGTACCAATTAATGCATTGCTACCATAGTCTGACTTAAGAGTTTCCGAAGGCTTTACTTATCATCATGCGACAATCACTGAAGGATCTCTAAAGGATCACGTATCAAGTCACAAACCCATGCAATCGTGCAGCAGGTTCTTTACTGTGTGCTTTTAGTACGGCAAATAAGGATGCAGAAGTCCCTCTTCTCTAAGTATGAAGAATGTAGTCTAATAGTTACTCTGTTAAGAGATTGTTTCCTTCTGTGGTCTTCAAAGCCCATCACATCCTACAGCCACACTAATTACAAATACTTCGGGCTGGATTTTTGTTTTTTCCTCATGATTCTCTCCAACTCATTCTTTGCACCAGTTTCTCTTACTAGCCAAAATACAGACAGGGCAAGAATTTACAGATATATGCTGGGCACACACGCTATTGCAGTTCAAATACACTTGATTAAATCTCCAAAAATTTGCCAGATTTTCTCTTATCCTTGGGTTGAATTTGCTCAAATGACAAGTATTTCCACTATGAACTACAAAACACTGGCACATAAAGTGCACACACTTGTTAATTCCACTGCATAACACAGTGAAGGATCTGTAGGGTTTGTTTTGGTTACCCTGTATTTTGTATCTTTGTTCACTGTTATTTTGGTAGCCAAAAATTTTCTGCTGAATTAGCAGATGTTTACTGGCTTATCAAAATTCAATATTTAAAATATTAACATACTTCAGTATTTAAACGGCAACTTTTTTTATTGGAGATATAACAAATATTAAAACCAATTCATAAAAAACAAGCTCCAAACCATTTCCACTAAATTTTATGCATAAAAATATTTACATTTACAGCAAGTGTGAAAAGTGTGTTTCTTTATATGATACGGAGGTAGATGGGGAGAGAAAGATGGTTGAGTGAAGTAGACACATATTTTCCACACTTTCTTATTATACCACCTAAACCAGAACCCTTTAATGCTAATTGTGCCACAACGATTTCTACTTCTGTGCACCAAAAAGGCACCTCGTTTTTGCTACACCTCCCTTGTGTGGGTACTAAGTGGAGAAAGCACAGTGGTAAATCTCTTGTGTTCTAGTGCATACTGTCATTAGAATAACATGTATTAATAGCTTTCTTCAAGCAACTAAGAGAAGTACAAAAAGCAGAAAGAAGTTGAAGGATGGTTGCAAGCCCACATGACATCTACCCAGTTATGTATCCTTTCGGTGAACAAGAGTGCCAAATACTGCACACTGCACGATACCATTATTGCACTTTTTAATTCACTTTTTATAAATGCAGAATAGTCCTGTCTGTTCCAGGAACACAAGAATGATTTATTCCATCATTTGCTTTCCATGTGGAAGGCAGCTACAGCTTCTCTTAATTTCTAAGATGGATCTTTTCTCCATTTCCCCCTTTAATCTGACACCATTACATCTCTGACTTACAAGGCATTATAACTTCACAGTCTGTACCATATGATGTTAAATGGGAAGCTCTGGGAATAAAGCCAAGTACCAGTGGAGTTCATGTATTCAAGATCACAAGCATACCTTACTCTGGACTTGGGTAAATCACTCACTGGGCTTCTCTAATTTGAATGGAGGCATTTTCTACTGGAAAAGCAGAAAAATCCCACGTGCAAACTTACCAGGTGACATTACTAACATTTATAGATATGAAGACAGTGTGGTCTTTTCCCCCAGCTGGACAGAGGTTACTGTAGACCAAGAAGTGGAAGACAATGGCAGGAACTTTTTTGGTCTTCACATGGCAGTAACCTCTCTGTAGCCAAATGCAAAGGCCTCATCTCTGTAGCAGTATTTGTAACAGAGAAAAGATCACTGCAGAGATCTTTATCACCACCACAAAATCCTCTTATTTATACAAATTTACACACAAACCTTTGCTGCCTGCTTTGCACTGTGGCATCTGCTAAAGACAGTTTTATAACCCCAAATATCAACTATTTCTGCTCCCCTGAGAGACATACAAGGAAAGATATGAAAAAAAACCCAACCTACAATAAAGATTAAACAGCTGGAGATTTTCTCTGCACATGCTAACACATCTGTGCCTCTAATGAGCTTCAAGACTTTTATAATGGTCTAATTGTCTGAGATACATTTTTTGTTAGGATTAAGCTCAAAAGCCACCACTGAGCAGCAGCAGAATAGCAGGAACTGATTCTCCCATTTTTTACCAGCAGCTAGTAGTAAAGGATAAGTGAATACTAGGAACAGACAAAGTTAGCTTCAAATATCAGATGATGTTCCATGAGCCTCCCCTGGATGACACTCATTTCATTTTTAAAGTATTACTCAGTCATGGCACTTTGATACTTTGCTACCACAGAAGCACTGAGAAGTATAAAGAATGAAAAGTAAACACAGTGGCTTAGTGAAACCAACAGCCAAGGAGCCCGGTCTGTATTATTCACCCCAGCAGGCAGCATTGCTGCATTTCACTTTTCTACATTACTGCATTTACTTGGTCAAAGTATCCTCACAGTTGTCATTTACACAGTTGGTTACTTTTTTCCCCATGGATGCTATTTTCCATTTTTGCTCCCTTTCAGCACTAAAAATTTGCAAGAAAATCACCCATACCCCATGCCTTCCTATGTATACATTGACAGTTTCTTCTGTGAAAATGTAAATTTTCCAAAAGAACTGAAGTAGGTATTACAGATGTTGATACTTTGTCTTATCTTTTTCTGAAACCATGCTATCAGCAAGTATAATTTCTGAGAGCTGTGAAGCACTCAACTGAAAATTTCAGATGTTTTGAAATGCTACAGTGTTCCTGCAGTGGTTAGGCACAGCATCACGTATTCACTCAAGGCCTCAAGAATGTCTCTTGAGACTGCTGGAAATCAGAGGACAGCTAGCTGGTCAGCTCCTGCTCTTGGCATATGCCAGATGGATTTCTGTAACTGGTGGTTTTAAAGAAGCCAGGCTCCAGCCCTGTCACAGCCATCTGGCATCCTTCCTCTTCAGTGCACATCACTACAGGTGAAACCAGACAGCAAGGAGTATAGCACTGCCCCTGGGATAACTACAGTTATTTCTCAGCTCCATACTCTTACAGGTAAGCTTGTTGAATTTTGCAGCATTATTTGCAGATCCACAATCAGGTCATAGCTACAGCACTGACTGAATACTACTGCAAGATTGGTTACAAATGGAACTCAATGTAGACATAAAATTTTACAGAGGTCTTTTTGACCTGCACAGCAGGCATGAGAAATTCATTCATCAAGGAGCATGTAGGACAAGCTTGCTGACCATTACAGTCTGGTTTTTATCATTCTATATTTTAGCATGTTGACCACATCAGGATTTCCTTGTCTGAAAAAATACACAATTTCCCATACACCAGAGAACATGAACGTAGGGATTAGCACAATCTAAATATTATTCTTTTTTTTCTCCTACTCTTTTTTCAAGTGCTGACATAAGCTTTTTGGACAGTAGCTCTGCTTGATACCCTACTGATAGGCTTCCAACAATAGGTGAATTTTATGGCTGCATAACTATGTTGGAATCGGGTTCTAGATATGTATTCAGTTTTTGTAGTCATAATTGGTTAACTACAGCCGCATTGCTTCAAAATTTTCCAAATGCCAATATTCTAATTCTACATCTTCTTTCATCAATACACAGGTATTTAGATAAAAATACAAAGCAGATCAGTAGACTATCAACTGGAAAGAATTAAGTCACTTCTTCAAGCCCTATTGTATTTGATAGGATGTCTTGTTACGCATTTTTTCAGTCTTACTTATCAGAGATCAATACCAGGACCTTCAACAGACCTCTTTATATGTTTAATGTCCAAAACAGAAGATATCCAGCAGCATCAAAAAAGCAGATGAAGTGTATCACTATTATTTCAACACATCAGCTTCCATAGACATATTGTAAAATACAGTTTAAATTACACAAACTGAGAGATTTTCAGTAAATAGTTCAGTATAAGGTTCTCAAAATGCTAGCTAATTCTACCCTGTTTGATTTACAATTAGGTATTATTTCAGCCTGGGAAGTCCAGGTCGATGTTAACTCTTTATGTGTTTGCTCTTACCAAAATTGAATACTATTGAACTCTAGTACTAAGAAGAAAGAACTGAAGAGTTTATGAACGATCAGCCAGTGGTGCATCACAAAGCTGCCCTTGATCTTACAAAGACTATTTCCTCTACTTCTACTTTCAATTTGCAGTTATCTTCAGACTAAATCTATTATCTTGCAAGGAAAATGTATAGTTTTCCTTCAATTAATTAAACCCAGGATTCCTTGACTTAAAAGCAAGTTACGCATGAAATGCAATATGGTATCAGCTTCTTGAAAGCCTACGATTTTCACTTGTGATGGCCCAAGGAGTATGGTTAAAATTATCATTTACTACAGTTATTAACAAACATTCCATTTGAAATGACAAACTCACTCTTGCACCTTCAAAGCTATGGGATGAGCAGATAAAATTAGTCTCATTTTTATGAAACTTCTAGATGCAGGTGCCACACTGCAGAGGCTACAGGTTAATCATTAGTTTTACACTGATGAGGTAAAAACCCATGAAAACCTATTATCAAAGCTGTTTAACCTGGGCAGTGAATTTGAGAACATGACAGACAAGCAGTTAGATCACAGGATAAACAGCAGGATATCAGCATGTCTGTAGCCCATTAAAGCTCCAGTACCACCACAACCACTATTACTACACGGAAGAAAAAGTACATACAGAAAGACATAAACAAATATAACTCCAAAGATTATTTAGCATAAGATGAACTTGTGAATGTGCTAATGACTTGATCTTAGCCTGAGTAACTAATCTCTTGAAAAGCAGATAATAAATACGTAATGGAAGCTGATAACCAGTAGCTCAGTGTGTGTATTAGAAACTGATTAAATGTATGTAAAGGGAAATTGTAGTTGGATTCAAGCTCCTGAACACTTATACCCCTGTGTACAGCATCTGCGCACAGCCTTCACTCTTCCTGTGTGCTGGACTTCCCTGAGAACAGAGGCTGCTGTGTCCAGTGCAGTGAAGGCTGAGTGAATCCGGTTCATGAAATTCAAAGCGTCCTGCAATGGTCCATGGCAACCAGGGTAAGAAAGAGTAAGCAAGTGAAGCTTGGATGCCCCGAATGCACCAGGGCCTCTCAGGGCCAGGCTGTTTAAATAAATGTAGTTAAAAGCGGCTGAAGTAAAACAGACGATATCAATATAACCATTAACTATAGAACACATTATTCCCTCTGATGGTAAAACTCACTGAATGATAGAAATACTCCACACATTTCATTATACGGAATTATTTTAATTTCACTGTTTCAAAAATTATTATCAAGTTTATTTCACAACTGAAAGAAAACAAACTAAAAAGGAGGAGAGGAAATGACAGCCCATTCAATTCAAGCAAAGGCCTGAACTGCTGGGAAAGCAATGTGATGCATTCAAGGCACAGGCTGCTGGAAAGAATTTTAACAGAGTAAGAGGTGGAAAAAAGAGCAAGAAAAGGTTTTCCTAACTGCTTGAGAGCCACTATGAGGATCACCATTTAGTGTGCAAGTTCTTTCTCACACTTGATCCTATCTGGGCTGGTAAATGCAAAAATCCTGTTTGCTCAGAGTCAGTAAAAAGAATCCCTGCAAAACAGCTAAAGCACAGATTACTTGTTTTTGAATCACAAGCACAATTTGACTTTTTAATGGATGGAATTTACTATCTACACTGCCATGTCAGCAACACAAGACTCCGAGGCTATGGGCTTTTACAACATAAATCCCCAAAATGCTCAGGTGGTGGCCCAACACATTTCACTACAAACCATGAGTAGTCCCACAGGGAAGGTGACTGCATGACAAACTGAAACTTGAAAACCTGTATAGTTTTTTTTTAACAGCATTGCTAACTGAAATAAGAAAAACATTCCTCTTTATTTCAGAAATAAGTGATGTTTGCTTTAGCTCCTTCTCTTGCATACTTTGACTGGATCACACAAAATAAAATTTCATCCCAGGACCGAAGACTAAAAATTTAAAGCCAAGTATGGTCTCCCAAAAACAGGAACCACTAAAGACCTTTACTATAAAAGATGCTCTTTTTCATGACAGAAATCCCATTAGCCACTGCTCCCAGTACCGAAACCAAACCAAACCAAACCAAAAAAAAAAAAAAAAATCATGGTCAGTTAACTTTCATTCTTCTGCTGTTAACATACACAGAAAAAGAAATGGAGAGATACAATAAACTAGATTTGCTGCCACGTTTAAGAAAAGGTTTGTTCAGTCTTCACTTAAACACACGTAGCTTCTTAGCTTCTCGGCTAGAGATTGCCTTTATAAGAGTAACACTCCAACACAAACCTCTGGGTCTGTCAGATGCAAGCTGCTTCACATTTGGGTTGGTGACCTCCTTGACTAAAGCATCATCACTGCTGAAGTCCAAGTGCTCACATGAGGAAAAGCATGCTACTGTGACAATATTCCCATAGAGCATCAGGTGCTGCTTTCAAGAGCATAGAGGAGCATGAACAAATCTTAAAATGAATTATTTAACTAATTACTAAATAAAGAAATAAACAATATGAGTTTCACATTGTTATCCCAATGGGATCCTCTGGGACAAATTCTGCCTGAAGTTACATTAAGGCAAAACTATTTCCTTTCCCTGTAGCCAAAACATTTCAAGGCTTTTAACTTCTTCACATTGCTAAAGATTTAACCTAATATAAAAGAGGACAAGGATGTGAGTGTGGTTTAATGGGTCTGCATGTGCCCAATGTCTTTAAGACATACTTTATAAAATATGAAATTAGATCTTTTGCCTAGTGTCATTTTATTATTTAAAAGTTATTTCATATTCCTCCCTGTCATTCTTCTCTTTTTTAATACAAGTTGACTTGCAAGTCAACCACTTGGATACTGAAGTACAGCTCAGATAAAAGTTACTGTAAGGAGAAGAAAGAAACCATGACTGTTACATGACGCTGAATAAATATTAACCATAGCCACAAATCATTCAGATGTATTTGCTAGTAAAATATTTCTGAAATTATTGTTTTTATTCTGTACTGTATTTCCACGTCTTTTCCAGAAAAGTACTTAAGCACATGCCTAACTTAAAGCACATGAAAAATCCCATTGATTTAAGTGGACTTAATCACATCCCCTAAGTCCAACACATTCTTCAGCACACTGCTGCATCTGGACTTTTTACAGTAATCAAATGAGTATAAACCAAATGTATGTTCAGTGTAATCCATGCTTTTCATGTGAAAATGTAGAACTAGCTATTTAATAGGCATGCGAGCACTGGGCTTTTAGCCTTGCAAAATGAAAAAGCTGGAGAAGATTGATTCATTGTCACGTTGTTGAATATTTTGTGTGCATTACAAAATCCCTTTTTACTGAAGAATGAAGTATTTCTGAACATGTTAACTTCACCTGGACACTGTCAAAATCAGAAGCCTAAGCTGATGTACAACCCTTCTGGTAAGGAAACTTGTATTTTTATTTTGCATTCACAAATTGGACTGACATGGACACTTCTGGAAATTTTGTGAGTAATTCTAAGGTAAAATTCAACATTGAAATAATTTAAAAATATAGCATTTATAAATTTGGTATTTTAAATGCTTGAACAAGTATCATATGATACAAGCAAAATTCATCTGCAGAGCTTTGTGTCTGTCAGATTCTGATTATTTATTCCAAAAAAGCACCATTTATAGAGAGAGCTTATACTTTTATTAGACTGACTCATACATTCCAAATCTTATGTATGCATGCATAGATACAAACCTTTTCTTAGGTCAACAGGTCCTTGTGGAGAATTCAAAAAAGGTCTAAGCTGGCCCAGTTTTCAGGCCTTGAAGACAATTTTTTCCACCTGCAAGTTTTATTTTTTCTAGTGGTGTTATCTGTTATAATACAGTAGAAGTCACCTCTCATATCCATATGGCATCAGAGCTATAACATCACTAGTAATAGAAAATTTCATGCCTCAGGAACCCTGGAGACCCCTGTGCAGAAGACAGTATCTACCTTGAGGAAAGTCCATGTAGCTTACGGCAGTGGCAATTTTCCTAAGTAGTTCTACCCCTAAAATTCTAGCCTGGGGCCTCTCTAGAGCCAGAAATACCAGCCATGACAAACTATATAGTAGCTATGTGTCAGTCCTTGTCAGCAGTCCAAGGACAGTATGTGACAACAGAACACTTTCTTTTACTGGTTTTCCTTGTTATTAAATAAAGCCCATACAGTGCCTTTCCATTTAAACCTCTGATACTGACGTGGTAACATCTTCCAGGACACAGGCAGAGAGCTGAACCAGAGGAGACGTGCCAGTGACAGTTACAGGAGCATTTCTGTTTGTTTGTCATCTTCTCATGCCATCTTGCAAGTTTACAAGCCATGGATATTATTCTGTTGCATACTCTTGGATACATTTTTAAGACATTGTCTACTTAGTTGTTAAAGAAAGGTGCTTTCAAATCATAATCTTAATTAACTCAGAAAAAAATACACATTTCTATTACATGCATGCCAACAGTGAACATTTGTATCTTTGATGCCAAACTATTTCTCCAGTGATATGCAATTCATACAACCCACCAGTCAACTCAGTTTATTCTGCATGTCAAAATGCATGAATTGCTTCTGAGCATTGTCTCATTTGGTCTGCCCCATTTGGTAAATGAGATAAATAAAATAGATATAAAACTACTAATGTCGTTTGAAAAAAGTGCCTTCAAATTTAACACTGGTGGATTATTGTACAGAAATGACAGAATGCTGCAGTGGTAGAGGGCAAAGGAAAGAGAAAAAAACCAGTATATGTTCACAGAAGTTGTTATTTCATATGTAAAGGTCTTGCAGCTGAGAGAGAACAACAGTGATGTTTCTACCTCAAATTCCTGTTAGATAAGAGACAAGGAATTATGGGATTATACTTTATTCTTGATCTACTGTAATTCAAAATGGGTGATAATTTTGGATCCTCTATGGCAAGCCACCTCTCTGTGCCAGTTACTGTATCTGTAAAAACGAAGCACTAAAATACCTAAGCAACTCTCAAAAATATTCTGAAATAAACCTTCCAAAAGACAGGCTGGTTTTCTATTACTTTCTATTACAGCTGACTTGAAGTTATGGCATTTTTCTTCAATGACTGATTTTAATTAAAAGCAAATAGTCACTCATTAAGGAAACTATTTTTTTTTTCTTACTAAATCCATGATTTCTTCACTTACTGATCTTAAATGTTCTTTGCTTTCATAACTGAAATATTTGTGCATATTGCCAGCATTACAGGACCAGAGGCTAGACCAGGTAACTTCCAGATGTCTCTTTCAAGGAGCATCACTAACCTGAGAAGGTGAATTGCCTGTAATATTCCAAGTCCTACAAATCCTGATATAACAGAGGTAAGAACCACAACATGCTATGCTGCAATGCAGAACAGTGAAATAGAACATTTTAAAACTCAGTTAAAGAGTTTAAACTAATTTTCATTTCTTTGCAATGAGCTCCAGCCAAAGTTCCTGGGGTGCTAGCAGGCTGCCCACGCCAGAGGTGGGGAAGATTAAATGCTGCAGGTACAGGGCTCGTGCAACAGAGAAGTAGCTGCAGCTGAAAAATGATCTGCAAAGGGATCACATCGGACAGCTTCACACATTAAAAACAGGGAAACAACACTGTCCAAAAAATGTTGCCAAGGATCATCCAGCTGCAAGTGGGCCATAAATGCAAGTAACAGATACAACAGTTTGTACAATCTGATAAAAAACCAATAACTTACCCAGGGCACAAGGGGATGATTGTCCAAATGTCACAAAAATAAAAACCTGTTCGTTGAGGTTGAGCTTCACATCTGCTAGTGTCCCGTCCTACAGCACGGCAATCTATTGTTTAATTCTAGGTTAAAATGAAGTAATCTAAATACGCACAGTTACATAAAAGGGCCAGGGGATGAAATTACACCAGTTTCTAATAAGGCTCTTTGAAACCCTAAACTAGCAAGTTAGCAGCCAAATTGTTCTTCTTCTACTAATACAGACTGAATAGAAAGTGATGACTAAAAGGGAGAAAATAAAGTGTAAACCTGTAGTTCTCAAAATCTTATGTGTGTCTGCTATATCAAGGCACACCAGAGGACTCTTTAGGTGCTAAAAAATTATCATTGTTTTAATCATCTCCAAGTTCAGTCTTAAAAAACTTTTGTCTTCCTATTGCTAGATTCTTCATAAATACAAGATCTGTAAAATTTCCTTCTCTTCCATTTCAAAACAATTAGGACTTCTAATATGCATCTTTTGAAAAAAAAAAA
>VYXC01002304.1:173072-191883 GCA_013397175.1 Platysteira castanea
TTTTTTTTTTTTTGAAGGATAGCAGTAATTGCAAAATAAAAATCTAATGTGCTTTATTTTATATTCCAATTTTTTTCTATTTAGTGGGCATAAAGTCTATGGCAAACACAGTTATTAAAAATATGTTTTTACCTAGCTTCATCTGTCCATGTAAGACTAATTCATGTGGTTTTAAGTATTCTTTCACTAGGTAAGCAGCAGCCTGCACATGGAAGCAGACCTCACACCAGAACATGAAAAAGACTATTTGGTGATTTTCTTCTGTCTGTTAAATACATGTCTTACTATTTTCCTCTTTTTCACTCAGAATACTTTTAACTGGAGCCTTCCTATAAATGAAAAGAAAATTTCCTTCCCATGCATGGATGTACAAATATATTCTGCATCTGAACTGGAAAGAAAAAGTGTTGCAAGCTTTTTTGGACACACACCCACCCTAGAAGTACAGTGCCATGACAGGCCTCATCCCTGCTCCGTGCCAGCTACAGGGATCCACTGGATCTCAGCTGCACCTGATGGATCCAAGCTCACCTCTGCATCAGCTAGTAACTTGCATCTTCTTGCTGTTCTTCAAAATAGAGCTATTTACCTATTCAGTTGTGAGTAAAGACAGGAAAGCCAAAGTATAATAAACTCTCTTCCAATTCTGACTCTTTTTCTCGCTCAGTGATCTTGACTAAGACTTGATTCCCCCACCTCTGCCATACAGGAGAAGGCAAAGGAAAGGGACAACATGTTTCTCAGTACAAAGGCTCTACAGTACAACAATTAGGCAGGCAGACTGACTTCTGGTCAAAAATAGGAAAAACAAATAAATTAATGGCATAATGCAATAAATGGTATATATATCACACCTAATCAAGCTGGTATGTCAGAAAACAGTATCTGCTCAATTCAGTCAAACAACTGTTTAGAGGCTCTGAGAACAGGGGAGCACTTAGATTTCTGAAGCAGTAAGTAGTCATTGCTCTAAGACAAATGGGGAAGAATTTATTTCCCATATGGCAACACGGATGCTGTGGAATTGTTCATGGGGATGATCATATAAGTTTCACCTAACTGATATACTTTCAGGATAGGAATCACAGAATCAATCATTTCTCGTTAGTGTATTTTTTTGAGTTAAAATAATAATAGTGATCTCAAACTTACGGAGAAGACTCAGAATAAAACCTACACCACAGTATATCATGCTTCAGGAGGATGATCTTTTTGCAAAAATTAGAATAATTTCCTTTCTTTAAATAAAAACTTGAAAATTAATCTTGTTCACTGTACCAAGGAACTGTGCCTGGCTTCTTTTCCCACGGATGAAACAGAATGCCCAGGGAAATTAATCCAATAAAGGAATCTTTCTCTTCAGAAAACTCAACTGTCCATCAAACATTTCATCCAACAGCAAACACCTTCTGACCCATCTCAGCTGCAAGAGAAAGGCAGTCTTTCAGGTAACCAAGGGACTAAACTATTCGAAACCAAGGTGCCAGCACAAGTTTGAGAACAGGTCTTGCACTCATGCTTATTCACACAACCTAATATACTTGCAACAGAGGACAGATCCTTATGCTCTATGAATTTTCATTATGTTACGCCTTTAGCTCCCAAAGAGAAATCTTGAGGCTGGAATGAAGTATTTATGCTACCTGAACGTGTCAAGAACCAGAAATCCTGCCTGCTGAGCAGAAACTGCCCAGAGCTAACCAGTATAAAACACATTAACCAGTAAAAAACACCACAGCTACACTACAAGTAGATACATCTGATACCTTCTTGGAGTTTAAAACACCAAAGCCTCCTGCTTCCTGGGATCTCTAGCCCACAGACATGCCCTGTGGCTTTTAAGGAACTAAGCCACAGAAGCTATTTTCTTTTTTGAAACTGGCTGGGAGAGGAGTTTAACCAAGATATGTAACAGTGAAATGGCTTTTCAAGCTGGGAGATGAAGGCTTAGTGCCTGTTCTAGGCAGACAGGCCTCACACAATTCCTTTTCCCCGGACAGTGCCCAAATGTCTTGGTGATATTTAGCCTCAGTGCCCATCTGGATGAAGGGAGTGATGAAATGGCTCTCCCACTCGTTACCTTCAAGTTCTGACACTGTTACTGAAGACTAAGAAGAATAAACTTGTCTTGAATCACAATTTTCTGTGACATTGCATAAGGACAGCAAATCCTACCTCCATATGCAACACAGGACAGATTTCACCTCAATTTGCAATCTGCAGACCATTTTCATATATTAGCATAAAGCTATGTAGTAATTATGACACCAACTACAGGGATTATACCATTATGGGGTAGTAAAATAGCTTCTAAAATATTTATAAGGCATCCAGTGCTGCAAAAACATTTTAACTACTATGAAAAGAAGTTTTTGCACTAAGCTAAACTGGCTCATCTACTTCCTATTAATAACCACACCATGAATAGTCCACAGAAAAATCGTTTCACAGACTGCAAGAGATGAACTTCTGCCTAATCTTTTATAACCTTTATAAAACTTTATTAAATTATGAAGCCATGTAGCTTTTACAGGCTCTAAAGTTTTGGTTGGGAACACTTTAAATACATAAATATATGCAGCTGTCCCAAGTAGTGCCACCATGGGGACTTAAGACACTGTTAAGACTTTCCAGTTCTGTACCATTTAAAATCTGTAATAAAACTCTAGTCCAAGATAAAGTCTCAGATAGGAGCTACCCAGCCAGGAGCAAAGTACTCCTTATTAAAGAAAATTACTGACATTTTAAAAATACACGCAACTCTTCCCACTTCCTTGCACCTGTGTTACCCATAAAAGCCTCTAAAAATATATATATTCAAACTAGTTTATTGCATGTTTCAGCATGTCAGCAACAGAAAGACAAAATCCCTTTGTTCGTCTTTAGTACACTGAGCCCAAGCTGAGAATGGTAGGGATCACGGTACTGGCAAAATGTGTCCCTACTAGACCAGTAAGAAACAGTAGAAAGTTAAAATGCTAAACACAATGCCAGTACACTGGATGGCAAGCTCAGATAGCTTTGAATTTGCTTGGAGCTGTCTCCTCAGAACTGCAGTCTGGTGATAAGAAGGTCTGGAGATGCCATCCTTAAAGGAAAGGAAAAATAAGAAAAGAAAAAGGAGAAGAAATGTCCACCCCAGTTTTCCCAGAAATGTCATCAGTGACAAGCAGAATCTCCCTCTGACATGGGACAGGGAGATAGACTGCCAATTCTCACAATCCCCTCGAAATCCAAGAGAATGCTGAAACAAGTAATGTATGTCATCTGCCATAGTCTGACCATTTGAAATATTTTTGTTTGTGTTTTTGGTAACTCTCGCTTTGGCAAAACTGACAGACCACTATGGATATACATTTTAATGCAATTACTTGAACAAGGCATACCACTGTGCACGTTTCTAAAATTTTATTCTTCCAGTGTAGCTTAATTATATCCCTCCAACTACTGTAGTTCCGCAAAATCTTACATAACAAAGATCTTCTTCCTTTCAACACAGAAAAAATACTAAAACCACTCATTTAACATAAAAACTAAAAGGTTTAAAAGTAGGAGCGCAGAAGATTTCCCCAGATCTTACTACAATTTTCAAATCCAAAGTAAAGTCCTTTCACACAACTTGGTTAGCAGAGTTCAATTGATTCCGTTCAGTTTAGTACATTTGTACTTACTGATTGTTCACTTAGATCCTGAGAGTCTTCCATTGAGGTTATTCACCGTTCTTTTCCTCCACAAGCAAAAATTATCTTCCTTTCAATTTACAGATCAGCAGTCTAAATTAAAAAAGAAGATAAAAAATGACATGTTAGTCTATGGTCCTCACTTCTAAGGCAAATATGCAATAAAAAAATACCCTAACTAAGGTTGTGATTTTCGAAAACCTGAAGCAAAGTTCCCATATGAAGACTAATTTCCTTTAAAGTGTTTCAACACCTTCATTTTTATTTTGGGACTATCTAAAATACACCAACAGAAACAGGAACTTGTCTTTGACTCCTGCAAGAAAAAAAAGGCTATGAAAACAAACCAATAAAGACGCTAAAATGTTGAATACGGGCAGCTGTTTAAGTAGTCAACAAACAAAAGCCCTTGAGAGAACATATTAGAAAGACAGTTATAGAACAGAACTGCTTAATACACATTTAATGATAACCTCTTAGCCATTAAGTGTCTGGCTTAAGAAAAATAGATTATTATGCAATTATCAGCATGAAGTCCCCTCTCTAAAGTTCATTAAATTCCCTTAGGATTAAATTAAACACTCGAAGTGGTTTATAACAAGCAGGTCCCTACAAAGTGCTAAATGACAGACATTATCCTAATTATCTGCAAAGTCTACACCTTCTCTAATAAGGTGAATCATTCTCATCAAATATGGAGATCTTCAATAGGAAAATTCTATTTTCTAAGAGTTCTGCCTGTGAATGATCATGGTAACCTTAACTATAAAGCCACACGATTATATTACAATCTCCATTCTCAGAAAAGACTCATTTTGGAGTTACACAAATTTAGAACAAAAAAAAAAAGTGACAGGGATATTTCATATATGCAATAATCATACTATTAACCAAAGCTCATAATGCATTAAAAAAAAAAATACATAACCACATACATTAAGGAACCCAAACATCCTGGATTTGCTTATCAACATTACCTAGATTTGTTCATCAAGAAGGCACCACAAGGAACTGCCTGGGACTATGCCCAATACCATAAACATGTTATGCATCTCTGTTTTAAATTCTGACCAGCAAGCACTAATAAATGCAACCAAAGGTAAACAACGTACAGCTGTGTTGGCATCTGCAGAATATTTGAAAGGAACTGGAGCCGTGTAACTGGTTCATGGAACAAGCCATGGCACCTACATATTCTCACCCACTGCCCTGCATTGCCTTGTGAACATCCCCTCTCTTAATCTCAAGTGACACTTACTTGCCATACCTCCACTTACTCCCCAAAACGTAACTCCCAAAACTTTTGTTTTGCATTAGATATTTTCTGGAACACACACACAACAGCCACAGTCTATTTTGCTTTCAGTTTCACCCCGATTTTTCCTGCCACTTCCTGTCTTTCTTCCCTCTTGCCTAAGTTTCAAAATTATTTTCATTCACATTTCATTAATTTTTGCATGATGTTACATAAGGGAAAGACAAATTGCAAGAAAATTATGTTGCATGTATTTCACCATATCATACAGCTGAAAAGAATTCCTGTTTTTCAAAATGGTTTCAGTGTCCTCTCAGTTTCAGTGGGATCCAAGATATCGATGTCTTCCCCCACAAAGTCTTCACTAAAACTGTAATCACTTCCCATGATTTTTTGGTCACTGTGGAGCCCACATTCTTGTGTTTGTAAATATCTTGAAGCTAAAAGGGGAATTGAAAGGCTTCTTTAAAACACCCATTATAGGCAAATTTCAGAAAGGAGCCTGCCATGAACAATGGGTATTTTAAGAGAAAGCAGCTCTACATGGCATTGCCTGCAGCAGTCCCAATCAAAGGAAGCAATTGCAAACACAGAGTTGGATTTTTACAATCAATACTAAAATATTCCATTAATAACTTAAAATAAAATCTGCTTTCATTTAATTAGAAGTCTGTAGTGTGTTCACGTTATTGCATTGGTAAGATTGTCTGTGGAAATAAATGGTCAAAATACAAAATATGTAACAAATTCTTTGACTAGTTTCTAACTATACTGACTGGAAAGCCAGTATCCGGCTTGCATTCAAACGGTAAGTGCTCTAATTCTGTCAGTCGGTCACCAAAGGGGACAGATACCCCACTTTCTGTATAAAAACTCAACTATAACTCAACTAGAGAGCCACACCATAACAGACAGACCCACGTTTCTTTCCACACTGATGGATGCTTAACCAGAGTACACTGAGATCAACACATGGACATCACATTTTCCCTAAAAAATCAGTCTATCAATATTTTAAATACATCCTGATGATACAAATCCAACAGGAGTTTTGCTACTAAGAAGTGCCAATGATTCACCCACAGTATGTGTCCCAAAATTCAGGCGAGTGTATTCACTGGAATGCATCATTAAGTATGCCACTTGTACTAGCTGTGTTCTAAAAAAGACTAACTTTCATGAATTTTCAGTTACTTTACCGAATTGCAAGACAAAGACAAGCTTTTTTTAATCTTTGCAGAAATACACAGTATGTTAAAGATACCATTTGCACAAACATGCTAAATTATAAGTTTCCAGGGCACTGTTGTTCATCTTCACGCTGCCTCAAATTCAGAAGTTCTTACTGGAAATTGAGTTTTTGAAAATAAAATTCAGAAATAATATTTTATCAGTATTATTCTACCTATCAACAGCTAAATCCTGCTGCATTCTGAGCCCAGTTAAAGCATTTTATCTTAACCAACTGCTAACGCAAAGATTTTTATAATGGCTGTTATGCCAATTGCACTTAGACCAAATCCTTTAGGGTTTAGTTTTATAAATTTGTAAAAGAGGAGAAAAACCATTAGAGAAGTCAGTGATTTAAATAAGACCAACATTACTCCCTAATAAAGATATAAAATTAAAGGATAATAGTAACCTCGTGCTGTTTTATGAGGCAATAATCCAGTTACCAATTCAACCTTGTAGTTTATTCCATCAAGAGAACCAGATTAAAAACAGAGGGAGGGAGGGCACTCTTATCCCTATTATATTGCAAGTGTTTCTAACTGGGTTTAAATATTTTTAAAACTGTTGTTAAAAGTCTTAAACTCACAGACAAGCCAGAACGAAGAAAAATGCCTGTTTCTCCTCTTTATCCACTCCTTGCAGATGTGGCTTTAAAACTGATGAAGTGTTTTATGCTCCCAGATAAAAATTTTACCTTTCTAAGAAATGTCTTAATTAGGAGTATTCCTGACTTTCCTCATCAACAAATGCATTTAAATCTAATTTTTTATTTATTTATTTTTATCTGGGGGAATAAAACACTTCATCAAATTTAAACTGCAACTTCCAGGACTTGACCATGAGGAGAAACATGTGTTTCCTTCCAGAGATACACACATAAGTTAAACAAAATAAACTACTTGAGGATCTGCTGCACACTGCTTTATAAATGACTGAAAATGTAATGCAATTTCATTTCCTATGGGATGTCTGCTATGATCCTGTGCTGCAACTTCCACAAGCTCAAGACAGAATGTGAAGCTTGGGGATCCACAGGTAAAAACCAGTCTTAAAGAACTTGACGTTTCCCAGGAGTATTTCAGAGGCTGCTTCAGGCCCTACCGTTGGCCAGACAGGGATATGGATCTCCAGGAAGAAACCATCATCTGGAAGAGGGTTAAATATGGCTGTCCTTGGACCAGTTTGATTTCAGTCCAGTTTTAGCTTGCTGAGGATGAGAATTTTACTCTCAGAGAAGTTTTAGAGCATTCTGGAACCTTTCGTAACACATTCAGGAGCCACTTCTATATTAGTGACATCCAAAAATCTGAGCTCCTTCCTCATCCAGAGCCCTTGGCATGCGGTGGAGAGGACAGCAAGCCATACTGTCATGTACCAGCAATTTTAGCTCCAGGCATTTCCAGCAAGCCCTGACGCAAGGAAATCATCTTCCCTGGGTTTTGTGTTCCACTGAGCACTCGTCTACATCGATTTGCATTTGCAGATGCATTGCTTAAATAGAGAAGATAGATTATTCCTTATTTTGAATAATCTTAATTATGCTGGGATTTCACAGAACAACTCATGCAACTTAACACAGATGAATACCCTGCCTATTTTACCCGTACACACTGTTGTAAACAGGGAAGGAATACAGGAGGAATTTCCAGGATGTGCCAAAAAGCAAATGGAACCACCCATCTGCTTTCTCCACAAACAGCCCTCATTTTCACAGTAAATACCTGGGTGACAGTGTACTGGCTACTTGGAGGGTGCTGCGCAGGACACCCTTTAGGACCCATTCAGCGTCCTCATCCCAGCACATATCCAGCATGGATGTGCATAAGAACATGCATATGCCTAAACTGGGCATAGGGTATATATTCTAATGTATATAGAAACTGTGCTTCCGAAATTAATAAGCTTCAAGGTGTAATGTCAGACATTATTAGATTCAGAGTCTTCCTGCGATCCCTGCTGGAGATAAAATAGTATTTGTTCCTGCTAACACAAGTTATTTTCAGTCATTTTCAGATCTTGGGTTAAGATGCACGTTAAGAACAAGCACGGGATCTTCAACACCCACCGCACATTTACAGTTCTGAGCTCATATCGTTTCCTTCTACCTTCTCCCTCTCTGAAAAATTACACATCTGTAACTGTGACAATTTTTTATTTCCATCTTCCTTTCTGAGCACATGAATTCATGCCAGACATTAAATACAGTAATCAAAACAGACAAAATTCATGCCACCAAACCGCAACACACTGAAAACTCCTCAAAATTCAGATCAAATTATTGACTTTCATGCAAGTCACTATATATTTGTTAGACACAGTCTTGCAAATTCTGCATGGTCTTCAATGAATATTTGTATAGTTGTCAGTTCAGTGTAATTTGCTTCCTTGAACTGAGTTTGCTGAAGGGTGGCATTGCTTGTGTAGCATTTGTGGACATTTTATTCAAGAAAAATTAAGATAGTATTCTCTCTCTGCATCAGGAACTTTCAACTTAGAAACAAGTCACACCCCCACAGAACAACTTGGTACCAGTCAAAAGCAGGCACCAAGACAAAAAAGCAGAGCAACACAGACCATGATGTCCCTCCATCAGTTAGGCACGCAAACCAGGTAAGAAACTAAAAGTGTCTATGACAAGAGATCTGCTTGCTATCCCACTACCATCATACAACAACAAAAAAAAATGGGGAAAACAGGAAGACTTCCTGGAAAATGGCAAACAACTGCAAGTACCGGATCTCATTTACTTTAGGTAAAAGAACAGGGTGCAGCATTTATCTTTTGCATCTCTGGGTACCAACTTTACAGGTACCCAAATATGAACTAAAACTGATTTCCCTACTCTTCCTACCCTTCCCACCCCATATCTGTGCAACAAATAAGAAGGATTAACTTTGAGAATTTCAGAATACAGAATTATAAACTCAGCAGTACCTCCCTTATCCTAGCAACGCATAGCACACTGTGAAATTGCTAAGATTGAGACAAGAGCTACAAATCCACTGATGCTTCGGTGCTTCCTAACTGTGAGAGACCTCATCGCTCATGCTTAGATAAGGCATGCAGCTACACGGACTTCATCTATCTCATTCCAAATTAATCAATTACAGAACTTTCCAGATAGATTTGAATAAAACAAATGCTCAGACTGTTTCTGTCCTCAATTTATAAACAAGCCTAATCTAGAATCCCACTGCGTTTCCCTAAAAATAAAGAGAAAAGAAAGGTGTTTCATAGGGAAAAGAAACAAAATCCAAACAAATAATGCAAAGATGCCACAGATAGAAGCATACTCTTTTAAAATTTTTTATTAAAATTTTGTTTTCCTACTAGCTGGCCATTTCAATGTTTTAAACAACTAGGTTTTTTTAGGGGGAAGGATTTGGGTTTTTACTACACGTAATTTGGTATGTTGGTTAACTTCTGAGACAATTTTCTTTTTTTTTTTTTGTAGAAAATAGCTGTAAATAAACCAAATAAAACATTTCAATTCCTTATAAACAAGCCATTGAAAACAGAAATAAAAAGGCTATACTTGGTTAGCCAGAATATTTAAAGACACATTTTCGATTTGAAAATATTATTTATTCTTTTTTCCCCCTCCCCAAAAAACATGTTAAATTTACCTTTTACACATAAAAAACCCCCTCAAAAACCCCCTTGTGACACACAACCAGCAAAAAATAACAACAAAAGTTATTTCTAAAACAGAAACATTCTAGAATTTAGGAGAACCTAAAAATGAGCATATCCACAAGGTAAAAGCAAACAGCAGTTTTACAAGGCTGAAATACTTAAGGCAAAGAATCCAGCTACATGGTATCATGAAGGTTGTGACAGCACAATACCTACTGATCCTATTTGCTTTAAAAATCATGCCACAGTTTGAAGAGTGTATTCAGCAGTATGAGGATGCAATGAGAGTTACTACAGAAGTTCAAATACTCTCTAGGATTACCAGAAACATCCTGGTGAAGGAGGAAGTTCACAGCATGCCCATACTCTTTAGGTGTGAGAGTCATTGCTCACTAGCTGCTATTCCTGTTACTGCCAAGTGTCTCACACAAAATTCTTGAACAGAACACTTTGAAATGTCAGAAAGAAATACAAAGTAAACCTACCCAAAAGAAATGTGGATACTTTGGTTTTGGTTTGCTAAAAGAAATGAAATCTTTTCCTTAACTAGAGTTGACAGTAACCCCTAAATGTTGCATTTGAGACAGTGGTATTTTTTCATTCCATGAACAATAGAAAACAAAAAGTGTAAATGCAGAACTGTCCAAGAATACGGAACTCCTTCTGGTGCCAGCATGCAGCTCAGGTGGCTTCTAACAGAACAGAGTAATAATTATTACTCACCAAACCTAACACTGCTGCACCACAGCCATCAAGTCAAACCGAAACTATCAGAACACAATTACTGAAGAGTAGAAAATTTTCCATGTACCACCTTTATCCAGCACAAATGCAAAACCCCATACCAGATGTCCTGTGTAATCTACATTTTTATGCTGATGCTCACATGAGCTGTCTGCACTCATTTCAGCTCCCGGCCCGTCAGCAGTCCCCATAGGTAACTAAAATGTTGTGACATCTGTGGAAAAGCTCGCAATCCTACAGGCAAATCTCTTTTACTATGAGCCAGCAGTAAGTGTGCCACACAAAGTTAATTGTGAAAAAGAGCTATTCTCAGATTTTAACTAAAACAACTGCTTTGACAGTGTATCCTTTACCATATTTCCTTTTTCCCATTTAAATATTTATTAGCTGTGATCAAACTACGTTAGATTCTCCTTTGGTCATCTAAAATTGGTTAATCCCCTGGAAGAAACATTTTCCAATTGTTTAATTACTCCTCTGGTCTTAAATCTGAAACCTCCAATTTTTCAAGCTTCCCTTCTAAAGCTAAGAAAGAGTACAGCTTTACAGTAGTAGCTGCACCTATACTACCTATACAGGTAATGTAACCCCTCTTACTCTGCTGAGTACTTCGTTTAAGTTAGTACTCCTTTTTTTTTTTTTTTTTGCCTACAATACCATCATTATCATTTGCTATGGCCTCCATTTGTTTGTTTGAGTTTTTTTTAAAATAAACTGCTGGCTTGTAGGGAAGTACATACTGTTTGCTTGCTCTCCGTTTGCTCAACGAGCCAGACTACTCTCATCAATCTGCTCTCCTCATTATTTACTCACCCCTCGGTCTTTGTAGTAGCAGTACTTTAGGCATTACAGTCTAAAAACAGAAGTATAAGGAAGTTTGTAAGAAGAAAAATATCTTTTATTAGGTCAGCAATTTTTCTAATCAAGGGTATTACTTCTTGTAGAACTTACTAATCTTGGTGTCATCAGTAAAATAATAAATAGGTTTTGATTTGATGATTACCTCCTGAAAAACTCTTTGTAATAGCATGCTTTTTAAAGACTTGTTAACAAGTAACTATTTGTGAAATCTATGCTTTAGTTTGCTGTTTAATCCATTTCATTTCTGCCAAGTTGATTTTGTATCCTTCAACTTTATTAATCAAAAAGTCATGTCAACTTAAGACACACTTACAGAACTTTATTACATCACTACACTTATCTTTGGAAATCAAACTTGTACTCACATCAAAAATAATATCGCTGGTTTGGCTTGCTGGAGTGTTCATAAACCCGTGATGCGGTATAGTATGCATATTTCAGTGTTATATGGGAACAACATAAAAAAAGGTATTTGGAACGTGATAGCCTGTAAGTTAATACTTTGTGACAGAGGAGACTAATAAAAAATAGTTGCCATAAATTAAGCACTTGTCTACAGTGACAGCTATGTAATGACCACTTCTGAGAAATTATTGCACTTCTTTCCCCGGGAATAGTGATAAAAGAATGCAGCCTGTCACGAGCACTGCAGCCCTTGGCAGTGACATCCTACTTCTAGTGGGGTTATGCTCCGCCCGTTCCCTGCAAGCCCAGCTTTTGGACAGCAGTGCAAAGATCTGGAAAAGTTCTGTCATCTGGTATCTCGTCTGAATTCCTGCCTTCCTTCAAGAAAATCATAGCTGTCCCCTCCAAAGGCCCCCGTACTTTCTGAATTGTTTTAACTTGCACATGTATCTGCAAATTATTTGCAGCTACTTCGATTTTAGTCAAAAATCCCTGCATCAACACAACATTTTGATTAAAGATCAAGGGATCATTTTGGTAGACAATGTTTTCCTTCTGAAAAATTCCACCTATCCCTCAGACTTGAACCCTGCACTTCAGTTAATAGAGGTGGCAGATTAGGTGACGGAGACTGTGGTTCTGCAGCTATTTCTGCAGCACCGCTGCCAGGCTCAGCAGCACGGGTGCTGCCACTCATTCCGACCTTTGCCTCGTTGCCAGCACAGCTGTTTGTGAGCCACAGCAAGGACGGATCCAACTTAAACAAGTGGCCAGCAGAGGCGGGTTAAGGGGCTGCTTTGGAAGCGCTGCCACCAAATGTGAAACCATGGCTTCACACTTTTCTGTTCCCTACCACAGGAAACTGACGGAAGCAGGACTGCAGACAGGGTTAGTCACACAAGGTTGCTGCTATTGATGCTTATATGAACCAATACCGCTAGATAATGATGTAAAAACAGAGCAAAATGCTGGATCTCTTCCTACAGACCTTACAATCAAACTATTCCAGACTAAGTCCTGACTTGACAGCATCTCTCAAACTGCTGTTCCAACCCTGGACTTCCTTCAATGCAGATCTAAGCAAGACCTCACAAAGCCGGGCAGTTTCACAACTATCAGGGAGCAACTCTTCTATCTCATTTGTTTTATGCCAAAAATTTGACTGCTTTTCTAGCCCTTGGAGAAATCAGACTATCATTTAATCAGAAAATTGGAAAACAAGCTGAATCATAGCTAACAAGCTAGCAGAAGTGACTAGGAAACACATCATCTAGCCATTTCAGCTGAAAGACCTCATGTTGCAGGTAACTCCTAGAAGTACTGCTGCACAGTGAGCTTAGGATTCAGATGGTGTTTTGAACACAAAAATTGCTTCTCTGAAGGGGCAATTAACTGAAAAAAATTAATTTGAATGTTATCCGAGATCCTTCTACCATGCCAGATTAGAATAAACATGAAAATAGGTGGCTGAGTGGAAAAGTACCTTCATCTTCCCATTTGGAAAAACTGCCACAGTCCCAAATCTTGCCTTGGGGTAAACAGGAAATGTTATTTTCAAGACCCTTTCCAAGAACAGAACCACTGCATTTGTGAAAACCTCTATGCCATTCAGCCCTGTCAGTTCTCAATTTCCCAGTTCTCTGTGTTAAGAAGACCAGAACAGAAATGTTAGGTTGCATCTGAGTTGCATTGCTAGAACTTGGTAGAGGAAATGTGCATAATCTCCCTGAGCTGTGTCTGGTTTTGTGAAACAATGTCTATGCTGGGACACTCAGGAGAGCTGGAAGAAAGACCTCACATACAGCATGATGTCAGGATGCATAAACTGAAGTGTACAGAGGCTGGTTTAGCTGCTCTCTCCTGGGAGTAAAATAAATTTCATTTTCTGTGATCTTCTGGGAATATACCACGGTAAATAAAAAGAAACATCCAGATGGGATTTAATATGGTAAACGGACGTCACACCTTTCTTAGAATAGGTTTGGCATCCATGAAATGTCCCTGAATAAGCACAACCTGACTACTCATTTCTTCGAGCAACAAAGTTGCCTTAACAGAATTAAAAGAACACAGACACTTAGCAATATTTCTAACTGCATCATTTTCAAGAATACAGTTACTGTAAAAGGTATTTCTGTGGTCATTTATAAAATGCTACCAAAAAACGTTTTAACACAGGAGTATAAAAATGCCTTGAAATGGAAGAAAAAAAATATTATTTGGACATTTACACTTAACTCTCTTTTTTTTTTTCCCTAAGTATTGCAGAATTATTTCTCTGTGCATGTGATCTCACACATATAATGTACATTACAATATCCCATGAAAAAAGCAGACTGAACTAAGAATAGAGGACGAGATACTCATCTGGCATAACGTGAGACCACTCCAGTAATTTCAGCATTCCTACTCCAATTTGCAACAGCTAAGGATTTGGCACAAAACATCAAGTTAAGTTTCCAATTACCTCATGCACCAGCATTGATTTCAATAGTTAAATACACACAGTCATAGAGGAGAATTATTTGAAAAATTGCAAACTCAGCTCTGTATTTCTTTTACTTTTATGGTTTAAATCGGACCCTTCATGGTATTTTAATGTAGGTTTTTGTGGTTTAATTATATATATGTCAAGAGCAGACTAGCTACTCACTGATCTACCCAATTAAAAAAAAGAAGGCAGTAGTAATTTTTTACACTTCTGAGAATGTAAGCTTATACCGGGTCACATCACAATAGTAGTTAATTTTAATGCTGCCAAAAATTTAGGGCATACTAACTTATATACGTAAGTAAAAAGTTAACAACTATGCAAAAATCAGTCTTCTCTATGTGAACATTTTTCAGGTTACCTAGGGAGGTCTTTTTTCTAATTTTCTGCTCCAAACTGGTCAAATTGTATAGTCCAGCACAGCCCTAGTGCAAAGAGAGTATTGTCAGCCCAGACAGACTGAGTTCTTCAGAGACAGAATTTATACCTCCAACTGAACTGCCCTCCACTGTAGTTCTACGGACAGCTACCTAATGAAAAATCACTGTAATAGTGCTTATTTAGTTAGTTCTAGGAAAAAGACATAGATATCCAAAGGAATTTATGTACAGAAATCCTCCAAACTTCTTTTCAAATCCGTGATATCTGCAGCCTAACTCAAACTTTTGTGTCTAGTACCCAAGCCTAACAGCCTAAGACCCAAAAAGTCTGACTGGCCTATGGAGTGAGAAGTTCTGAAGATAACCACTAGACATTATAATCTTCCCTTACTGAAATAAGGAAATTTTAAACAAATTGAAAATAAAATGCTTAAACATTAGTATTCCTCTGACAGCCATTAGCATTTGACATTTTGCTCAAAAGCCTGATAACTAGCCTATACAATCCTGTGACTGAGACTGCCCAGTGATACATTTCAGTATAGGATAATCAACCATCAGAGTAATTTTCACTGTTTAACATTAAAGCAAAAAGGCAGCCAGCTATTCGATACATTTCTCAGGCTTAGAGATAAAAAAAAGAAACTGCTTTAAAAGAGCTTTTGCCATTACGGTCCTGTATTACAGGCATCCCAAAAGCAACCCTTCTGGCAGCATTGCAAACTACAATGTGGACTAAAAATGTGTGTTTTATTGCCTTTTCAAATGGATTTTATTATTTATTTGACATATAAGCACTCTTCTTATCTGAGCTTTTGCACTGCAAAATGTGTCCAAGTTCCTTTAACCACTTCTGATTTAATGACAGATTTAATAACACTGCAACACGGAAGTGTGAAATTGGCCAAAAAATTATTTCACAAAAATCTGATTTCTGTACAGAAACATCTAATATGTCACATAATACATACAAGTAAAGCAGAAAGTTTTTAATGTATATTGTAAATCCTGAGGCTTTGATAGGCAAAACATCTACTTTAAAAGACAATAAATTATTTTTAATAACTATTTTTATTTAACTTTTCAAAGATTAGCAGTTTATGCCTTCAGTAGAACCATGCCCTGAAATCTCAGGGGTGATAAAAGGGCCATGCCAAAGCTTAAAGGTTTCAAATATCAAACTATACTATTATGTCAGGGTCAGCAAGATCAATTAGCGCTTTTCAATGACAGAAAAAGGTTAAGTTGGACACACATTTACACAATATTTAAATTCAAAGAAGAAAAATAGCACATATTAGGCGTGTTTATGAATCTCTGGCTCAGTGACTGAATATCAACACACTTCTTCCAGTTGCATACCATAAATGCTGGGCTTTTTTAACACAAAATGTCAAGAAGATTACAGATATATTAGACAGCAGAAATACTATTGGATTCTCAAGTACAAAGAAAAAAACTAAGACATCTGAGTGTTGCTGCTACCAGACTTGGTTTAGCAGTGAACTTCCAAAAAGCTTTAAAAATACTTGACCAGCTTGACATATGCCTGTTAATTTGATGCCCCTGTGTTTGCATCAAATGGTGCAAAAATGGTGTTTTCATTTTTCCTTCAAACCCTGATAGTAGCAAAAATGAAAACTAGTGAGCTAATAAACCTATTCCTATGCTCAAGTAAAAAACAAACCTAACCCCACCCCTCAATTTGAAAATAGTAATCTGTAAATTAACTCATCCTAAATCTGGGACAAAAGTAAATGTACACCTTCTGCAACTAACAGCCATCCAGAAACGTGCACACAGGAAGTGAGGAAATTTACATTTCAATTCTTAGTATCACAGGAATACTCACTGGAAGCACAGGTATGTTAGAAGTTAATTCGACACCTGTTAATTCAAGCGTTGCCATTATAAACATAGCCTGAACAAAGTAGTGGTTAGGATATCAAATAAAACCAGTATAAAATCACAATAAAAAATCCAGGAGATTAAGAAAACCTAAGGAAAAAGCACCCTGTGTTGAAATCAGTGATTTAGATTGGTATTGCACTGAGTAAAAACAACGCAAGATTACTTTTCCTCAACGATATATTTCAAAATGTCTCTTTTTTAAGCCCATTTCTTCAAGGAGTGATTTGAAATATTTACTACCAGACAGTACCTAATTTTAGGTTTTAAGTGCTTTAACAGCTCTATGAAATATGATCAGCAGCTGCAATATAGAAGTATGCTGAATAAACGCTCCTTATAAAAAGAGAGACCTGCTTTACCCTGAGTTCATAAAATCCCCACTTTCAAGAAGGAAAAAGATAATACAGAAAAAAATGAATAGCTGTGTCCTAGAGCATTTAACAGAAATTCCATTAATTTCTTTTTTCTTTCTGTGGTAACTTTCGAATTTAAGAGAGTAAAATGCTGTTTAAATTTTAGCACTGGAGGATTTCACACAACATTGTCCAATACCACCAGTTCATCAAGGAAAGACAGGTACCTTTCCCTCACCAAATGCCAGTGTTTAACATTAATTCTAGGACTTGCATACAGTTTAAAAGAGTTGCATAAAGTTTAAAGAGTTAAACTTTAACACTTGCATCAGATGCTAAAAATATGCCACATGATACTATCTATAGCTGTATTTCTACAGTTGCCTTGTTTGAAATATTTTAACTGGGAACTGCAATTAACTGCTAACCCACCAGTGCCCTGCCCAATACATTGCTTGCTTAGAATTTATTTATTCCATTGACATTATCCATACAGAATAAACTCATACTGCAAAATGTTGTGAGGCCATTAATAAAGACAAATCCAGCAAGAGCAACCTTCAACTAAATTTATTATCAGTACCACCATATACATGTAACAATTAATAACTGCATACAAATTATCTGAACAAAGATATATAAAAGATTAGTCAACATACTCCACTTTCATTTCTATTAAATTTGGTTGAAGACCATTTGGTAACATAAACACCACAATTTACAAAAAAAAGCAAACAGAACTGTTTCAGATATAGCCCAGCTAAAGTTAGCTGTCAAACAGAGAAAGAATCACCAGGAAGAGAGAGAAATTTCAGTTTGTGTTTCCACTTTACTCACAGTATGATATATATTGCAAGTATGCAAGCATTTGTTATTCAGCATCATTTTCAGAAACACTAGGAGAAAAAGTCAGACCCACAGCAATTTTCCGAAACTTTCCTTTTGAGTGTTAAGGAGATGAAACAAAGATATGGCCTGACCTTTAATGCAAAGTACATGCTTCAAACATCAAACTCCGAGGTCAGACCAGAAGATGTTTGCCAAGCAGAAAAGATACCTTCTTTGTATAGTTCCCTCTAAATCTAAACTGCTGATTAGTTTATCTTAGATACGCTTTCCGGTCTCCACAAATGAAACACGTAAAACAAAACTTAGAAAACTGAAAATACTGGTTCCTTACTGTTCTAGCATGACTTCATACATAAACTGGAACCGGCCAAGGCGCTCCCTTGTCTGGTACAGCGTGCCTCCCGGGATTTTTGTAAACACCAGCTATTTCCCACCGCCACGCGCGAGCCGAGCGTGTCCCTCCGTGTGCTCGGCTGCAAGCCCTGCCCGCGGGTAGGGAGCCGGCAGCACCGCGCCTGCTTGGCTCGGAGCGGCAGTTTCATAAATGTAAATGAAACTTTAGATGCCAACTACCGATTGGCAGCGGCGATGCCGTGGGATCCCGCTCTCCCTTCCCGGCGGAAGGCGCCGCGGGGCTGCTGCCCCGGCAGCCCTGTGTCCGGCCGGGCACGGCGCGAAGCCCCCGCGGCTCGGGGAGAACCGCCGTGTGAAACCCAGCTGGCGGTTCTCCCCGGGTATCTGACTTTGGAAGTGTCTGTAATGACAGCAGGAGAAGGAAATTAATGGCTAAGAGCCCACTGGGTTTGAACACGGAGAATCCTGTTACCTCCTCGCGGATCAAGCACGCGCACACACCCGCACGCACGCACACAAGGCTTACCCACGTGGAAACGCTTTCTAACCAAAACACAAGTCCTCGCATCGCCGGTGGAAAAGGCGGCGGGACCCCCGCGCCGGGGCTTCCCCGTGCCCCGTCCGCCGGCGCAGCGGTGACCGCGGCGGGGGCGGGGGCG
>VYXC01002304.1:194018-228577 GCA_013397175.1 Platysteira castanea
GAGGAGGCTGGTATGGGAGAAGCCAAACACTCCGCGCACTAGAGTGCAACTAGTTGTCTCTCACTCACGGGAACGTAAAAAGTTTCCCTGGCAAGGGACGGGACTTCCCTAAGAAAAGGTAACCCCCTCCCGCCCTCCCGCCCTAAAAGGCCGTCCCGGGAGCGCGGAGGTAAGGGGCAAGGAGCCGGGAGCCAGCGCAGCCCCGGGCGCCGCTCCGCACTTGTGCCTGGAGCTGCTGCAGGGGCTGCTCCCTGTGCCGGCCCCTCTCGGCACGGCAGCCCCGCTGCCCACCCGCCGCTGCCCCGCTCAGCTCGCCGGCTCTGCCGCTGCCCCGGGCGCGGAACACCGCGGCGGGCACGGACCGCCGGCTGACCCGGCCACCAGACAACTCCAAAGTGTCCCTCCCGCGGTCCCCGGCCTCGCAGCCCGGGGCCTGGACCTTTTGTCTTCACTACTCGCTGACATTTGCAGTTAGTAGTGGTGGGAGCAAAGGAGGGGGCCCTGAACGGCAGGGGTTGACTAATGCCAATCCACTGGGGTACAGGTAGTGAAGTCCGCACTTCACTTTTTCCCTTTTTTTTTTGTTTCTAGAAGAAGCCAACACTATAAAGTAATCCTGAGTTTGAATGATCAAGTATGATCAAGTGCTACATGACAGGACTGGTTGGCATACCCTTTTATAGGACGCATTTGTCTCCTTTCTCTCAAACTGGTCAGTGTGGATGAAGTCCTTTCCTCTTCTGAAACTGAACACTGTTTGCAAGAAATTCAGCGGCTGCATTTGGTCCTCTTTGCTCCTTTGTGTGGGGAAGAGGAAGAAAATCCCTAATTGCTTAGTCACATTTCATACTCTTACCCTTCACCTTGTATTATCTTCTGACTATAGTTTCGCCGAATGGATTGAATGGCTGTTGTTCAACCAGCTGCATCACCCTCTTTCTGTCAAGTTAACTTCACTCTCCACAGGATCTAAGTAAAAAATTTAAAAGAGGAGGCAAAAGTTAGGCCCTGTATTTGGAGAGAGATGTGAGAGAAAAGTCTTGGGTTTCAGAAGTCATGAATGTTAGAAGTTTTTGAGGTCAACAAGTCACATGAAATGAGGGGGAAAAAAGTATGGATTTGTGAAGATTCTTTCCTACCTGCCTTCTCTTTTCTCACTTTACATTTGGTGATACTATTTAAAGCTATTTAACTTTACTCAAGCTTTTGCATTTCGTAATTTGCACTCAATGAATTAGACTAACATCGTCATCTTTCTCCTAAATAATTTCAGACTTCAGATGATTTAATCTTCATGAAAACAAGTCTATAAAAAACCCTGTATTTGCTGTCTTGGGAGAGTCGCCACTCAGAAAGAGAACAGACTTGGAAAACTCCTTTGACCTACACGAATGCAGCTAGAAAAACTTTTAAACTAAAAAAGCCTCCTAAAGCCAGCCTTCAAATTGTCATAGTGTAGGACAAGCCAGAAATAGGAAATTAATTTTGAAAATGAGAGTTTAGAGAGTAATTGGAAGGGGAGAAAACTCAGATTTGTAGGAATAATCATGATTGACAACCCTGCCACAGACTAAGTTATGACTAATGCCAGCACCCATCTTGCTAACAGGCTCCTTCTGTGGGGAAGCATGCTAACAACTCCTTCCTTTCGAGGGAACTTTTGTGTGTGTCAGCGTGGTGGTCTAGTGTGAGGTACTCGGACATGGTAATGAAGTTTTTCTGAAGTCTGGTTTCCTTCCATTTCAATGAAGTGAATTCCTGTTGTGGGGAACAGCCCCGTAGTAACATTGGTTGCTTTAATAGACATATCACTTTAAAGCAAGCCCTTAACCATCTGTCACACTCTCTTAAGATGTATAGCTGACTTGAAAAGATTATCTGTATCTTTGTTCAGTGTAACTTGCTTTGAATTGAGGAGGTTGGGGAGGCCTGCACTGCTGGTACATGGTATTGTCCAAAGGCAAATCTCCCTGTAAGGGGCCTGGTCTTGATGCCATTGAACCATGCTGCTGGTTTGCTGTTGATTTTGGTGAGGGTGGGCAGAGTCATGCCAAAACTGCTGAGTGTCATATGTACCGAAGGGAGTTTGGCAGAAGCTGCTCTGATAATCAGACAATTTTTCACAGAGATTTATTGTAAGTATGACTTTCACAAGCAGTAATTAAATGATGATTTTGGTTAAATCAATGTCTTTGGGCTGAATTCCAATGAGCTCAGTGGAACTGATTTCAGGAGGCGGCAGATCCAAAATGTAGTACAATGCACTGGTTCACATAAATGACTCTGTGTGACCATGGAGAAGGTCATGCTAGAAATAGTCCTAATAGAGCCCAAGGAAGGGCTGTGGGATCCGCTTTTATACCAGAATAGAAGAATAATACCTTATCCATTTAAAGCAACATGGGAATGTAAGTAGGCAGGATGTAATTATCTGGACTGGTATTTGGCCAGGCACTCCTACACTGGCAAAAACTACCATAGGGTGTTTAATGCCCACAAGTGCTCAGTATCCTTGGGTTTACCTCTTAATTAAGGACAGCACTTGTGATCATATTCTTTCTGCTGGTTCAATACTGCGTCAGCAGAAGAATGCCACCCTGTGCAAATACCATTTCATAGAGTAACCTGGAATTTCCTTGGAAGTCTTCCATGCAAATACTACAGACCCAACCCTACTTACCTTGTGAAATCTACTGAGATTATGGCCATAAGTAGTATGTCTCCAGAGAATCATGTTTGCCTATGTTGCTAAAAACAATATAGGGTCTGGAATATTAATAAATAATTTAAAAATTAAACCAATATTCTTTTGCATTGCATCTCAGTGACAACAAAGTTTTATTGTTGTTTAAGCAAAGAGATTATGCTTAAATTATTCTGAGAAAAGCTGATGACAGAGAGCCACGACTTTGGCAATGTATCATTATTATGATATATATTTTTCCGTATCCCGCATCCAGCTTAGGTACCTGCTGCAATTTGTTTTGCAGAAGCAGGACTTTGAAATATGGTTTCTTATTTTCAGGTTCAAGTATGAAATCCAAAAGCATGTTAATTAGGCAAAGAGTGTTGATCTGTATACTTGAGGTTGTTATTGGTGCTTCATGGCTTTATAGTCATAAAAAGAAAGAATGAATGGGGGTTCTTTTGACCTGGTTATCAGATTTCAGGTTTAAAAAGAAGGTGACCCACCCTTTTCGGTAATTCGACATGCAGGGTTCAGCTGTGGGTTCAAAAACAGGTTACAACTGGCTAGTCATTGTGATCTTGAAATGCCAACTGTGCCTTTAAGTATGTTATATAACCTATTTTTTGGTTTCAGTTTTCAAGTATGCCATCATTTCAGTGTTACTTAGATTTCCATATATTTTTTAATCCAAACAAATCTGACCTCAATCATAAGGTTCTATGGCTTCAAAATAGCTGAGCTTTTCTAATATTTTATTTTGAGTGCCTACATTCAATACTTCATCACAGAGATATGTGCTGCAGACAGTGCCAAATACGGTGCCAGGGATGTCCTCAATTATCTTCGGTGCTTACCAGGAGAGGGCTCTGTTCTGCATACCATACACAAACAAAGGTCCCACTGAAATTAGTTCAAGTTTTGTCTCTGAAGCTTGCTTAAAGTGAAGCTGGCTAAGTGCAAAGGAAAATCTGCATTTTTTCAGCTGCCTGTGCAGGTGGAATGAGGTGTGCTTGATAATCTTCATTTGTATCCTGCCATTGCACCAGAATCTTTTTTTCCTTCATGGGGGAGACCCACTCTGCTTCCTGCAAGATACCTTTCCATCATGTTTCATGGAGGTTTCATGAAGTTTCATTTAACTAATCTACGGAGCTGACCCACAGAAAATCTTGGGCCATACATTTTTGTTTGATGATCCATGTGTTCCCTGATTATTGTGGGATACAAAATCTATGTCTGCACTGATCAGAGCTTGCACACAGATCTGTTAGCTTACTTCTTGTCATAATTTTGTTCTCATCACTCAGCATTCTCCTAAAAAATGCCCTGGTCCTGTTCAGATTGTGGTATGGGTCAAGAACCATTCCTGGTTCTTTGTCTAGTCCAGGCATCCATCCTGTGCTGGAGAATGAGAGAGCTGATAATGAGAATTTTGGCCCTACAGAAACACTGCTCTGACAGATGGTCTTAGGTCAGAAGAGCACTCTTCAGAAAATTTCCTTGTGCAGATGTAGCCTGAAAGTCACTCTCAGACCTGTTCCAGAGACAACATCGGGTCAGGTTATTGGGGAGGCAGGAGAAACGTCAGGGCTGGCATTACCTCACCCCCAGAGCCTCTGGCACTGGGGGAGGACTGAGGGTGTGCCCCACATCCATCCGTGTTTATTCTGGCTGTAGAACCTTGTTTCAGATTTCATTTCATTACAAATAAAATAAAGAGCAATTCTTGGATGATTTATAAAAATGTGAACATTTTAAGCTGTACCATTAAATGTTTTTACTGCTGCTTAGTGTAATTCCCTTGAATTTGCTTTTTTAATCAGTTTTATGTCAGATGTACTTTCCTCACTTCTGATTACTTCTAGGAATTTCCACCATCTTTTAAAACTTCTCTCTGGTTATTTTTATCCATTTACAAGATTTTTCAATGGAATAACTCTGAGATGGCCACCATAATATTCCTAAAAATCTATTTAAAGCAACTTCAAGATCTGTGAGGCATAAAACTCAGCATTTTGAAAATGGTTTTTGGTTACATATACAGGTAGCATAAACCAGAGACTTAATTTTACTGTCATTGATCAGAAATGGTCTGTGTAAGTCAGTATCTGTGTATATTAGTCAGCTTCCAGGCATGTTGAGGTTTCCAGTGAAACCAATAGCAAAGCATTCATCAGTGTTGCTGTCAGCAGGATAGAGCTTGTTATGCAATAAACTCAAATACAGATTCATACCAAGAACTATTTACTACACTGTAACATTGTATTGTTGTTGTATGGCATTATAATGTAATAACATATACTCAGCAAGGATGATTTGCCATAAGTTTTTTAACATGTTTTATAGAAGTAAAAGTGTCATTGCCAAACGACGCTACAAATGACATTATATATTACGATTACCCTAAAAATAACTCTGTTACTTCCAGAAGCATGATTGAATTCAGTTCTCCTAGTAGCATAAGATTAAATGAAGCTCAGGCAATTTCACTCATTTATTTGCAGGTGGTGTGCAATAGAGAAAGGAAGCAGAGAAAAACTATAAAATGAAAAGCAGAGATTCAAAAAAATTATGTCAAGGAGTATTTTCAGAAAACCTGTTTTATGTCAAAGTACAAGTTCTTTTCTCCTGTTAAAATGTTCTGTTCAAAGACTTTAGAGGTTTCTGAACGTGTAAGTTACAGCTTCAGTATAATCTATAAGTATTTATGGATTCAAACTGCTAGTTTATTTGCAGCACTGTCAGAGCGGTAGTAGGCAGAAAGCCAGGCATAGCATTTAGGGGCAATTACCCTTCCTTTACATCAAGTATTGCAATGTTGTCTTGCATTGGGATTCTCCTGACCAGACTCCTTAGGTGTCAGTTAATGTGAAGACCTCATCCTGAATCACGGAGATGTCAATTAGAAATAAAGTGGTTAGGTTATTTTAAGGGCATTTAAGCAGCAGTTGTAGAAGTCTGTTTTGTACATCTCTGTTAGTTAATCCTGATGTTACGCAGCTTATTAAATCATTCTTTACTGATTGAGATCTTAAAATACCCAGCAAAAGGAAAGTTTGTTTCATCCTGGCTGTGAAGTAATAAGTGTGCTCTGAATGAATCAGTAATGTTCATGGTTTCTGCATTCTTCCAATGGGTCTGATCTGTTTATATAATATACTAGTAGTTATCAATGTAGTTATTTTACTTATATTGGTTACTTATTAACATTTACTTATAATTTATACATTTTGCAGAGAGGTCCTTACTGCACTTGGTAAATGCAGAGGTAGGCACAGTCCCTGCCCCAGGGCTCTTACCAGCTAGCCCCATGTAAACCACACAAAAGAAGTTACTAATATAATTTCCTCTGGCATGGTCATCCACCAGTTGAAGTCGATGTAAAGCAGCACTTCAGTTCTAGTATTAACTGGAACATGCCTTGATATATCTCTGTAGATTTTGTGGGGGCATTTTTTCTGGAACTACAATGGACTGCACAGATGACAGACCAGTCTTTCAGCAGAGAAGTAGCTAATTGTTGAATGTACTTCCTGAAACCACCAGCTCCAAATTATAAGCAAGAAAAGAAGATACTTAGTGAAACTACACAAGGCCACATAACTTTATTTCAGCTAACATAACAATGTTGATACACCAAGAGCTATAAGACCTGCCTGAGCAGCACTCTGCTGATTTTCCCAAATCAGACAAGTAGAGATTATGTGTCTTCTCAGTTTCATTTTTTGGGTAGAAGAACTTGTCAGACAGATGGCTGTGTGTGATCGAGTGTTGATGCAATGATACATGCACATTTTTCTCACCATTAGTTTGCTTTTGGGCAACAGCTCTTCCGGGATGGGAAAAGTATGCTTTTGACAACAGGTCTCCAAAACAGTCATGAGTAGTTTAAAACAGGAGGCAGAGGTTCATCAAGGGAAGTGTCTCTCTTGAACCTTTATCCTCCCTCACCCTTCCCACTATATTCTCCTTTGACTAGTAACAAATACTTTGCATTTTTTTGAGCAATTAAAACCAAATGGTGTAGCAGCCAGAGCTGCTAAGTTTTTCTGAGACCTACAAGTGGCTACTTCAGCCCTGGTTTCAGAACATCTTTGCAACTACAGTGAAAAAGAGAGTGGAGGAAATGGACACGTGGGAAGTGGACCTCAGATGAGAACAAAGCCGTTAGTGTAAATCTCCACTCCTTGCCCTATAGCACACCACTTCATTAAAAGGCATACAAAGTTCTCTTTCCCACCTTTTCCATTAGTTGACTACACTTGGGACTGACTGTGAATGTGAGTGCCTTATTAGCATTTGAATGGCCTGTACTGCTGTGTAAAGGCGACTGAAGATTGAACTTAATGGTAAAATTAAAAAAAAAAAAAATCACATATCCTAAAAGGCCTGTGTTTCATTTTCACTGCCCCATATCCTGTTCTGGGAAAACTTTTCTCCAATTCTGACTTTGTAAAAGCATATACACATCCTGCGATTTTTTTAAATACACATTTACATTATTCACACTTTTGAAGCTCTGAGAGGGACCAGCTTAAAGGACCTGAATTCTGGGGAAAGTTTTGTTCTGGAAACAATTATTTTTGTTGAGAACTATTGATGAGGTGATTACCTAAGAATTCAGTAGGAAATTGAAGAGGAGGCAATTTCTGAGTTTTGAAAGATCATCAATAACAAGTAAAAACAAGTCAGGTTTCTCCATGGATTGTTTACACAAGAGTAGTTGTTGATAAATGAACTTCAGATTGGATATTAGAGGCACATAGTGTGCAAAGTGTAATAACAGTTTTACTGCTCAGAGCTTGTGAAGACTGAATAATTTATAGGCAATTTACTCAACCTTAGCAGACAAATAGTAAAATCCTTATGGCAGTTCTCCTTATCATGTATCTTATTTTTCTTCTTTTAAAATACCTATCAATTTTCCCTAAGTTTTGTTTTTGAAAACAGGCAACAACTTTTAAAATAATTGCACTGTATTTTGAATGGAATTTAGTATTACCTACTTGGGGGTGGGAATTAATAAATAAATGCTTTCAGTATTTCTTGGGTAATATAAATCACAGTTATGATGCTCAGATGTATGGTATCATGGCTTTGCTCTTAGACTGTAGGAGGTATGACATGGTGTTACCATAGTTGGCAGCAAGAGGAGATGCTGTTTCAGTTGTGTAAACATGCAGTTAGTTATGCAAAGTCAGAGATGAATCGACTTAGATGAATTGGTAAGGAGGGCAACCAGCGCTGGAGCCCTTTCCTCATCCACCAGGTTCCAGATGATGGGACAGAGATATTTTCCCACATTCCTTCCTGGAACCTTCACTTCTGAAGATGAGTGGCAACAGCATCTACGTCAGAGTGCCAGGAGAAAATCACAAATGTTCTTGTATCAGATTTACTTTCACCTGTTTGAAAGTTTAAAAAAGTCTTGTTGTGATGAAAGACTTTCAGGAGGAAAAGATTAAGAGAGGGCAAGTGAGGTAGTAAGCATGCTCAGGTATCCAGGATCCCTCTTACTTGTCCTGTTTGGTATCATGCATGTTGCTAATGAATCGTTATGTGAAACAGGATTTCTAGAAGTGAGAAGTACTGCTGAAGTAAATAATACGTTCTTAAAGGAGGTATTTATTACAAAAAGCGGTTTGTTTCAGCATTTATTCTCAAGTAGAACAATCTGGAAAAGCAAAGCAATACTGCCCTGACATACCTGCTAGTTCCCTATAGAGGGGGTAGATTTCCTCCATCAGAAAAAAGAATTTTCTCAGTCTCTGTAAATAGAAATGTGATGGGGATTTTTCCCCCTGTTGTCATTAGTATTTGCATGCAAATTGAAGTAAGGAAAAGTGGTCTCCATAATTTTAATTCTGGGAGGTACTTAGCAATTTACATTCTTGCAGATTTTAATAATGGAGAAACAGGCCTAAAGAACAACATTAAAAGAGTGCTCAACATTAAAAGGGATCTTTGGTGGGAGAGAGTTCTTGCTCTGGATTCTACCGAGGTTCTGTAGAATTTGCAGCCTGTATTATTACCTGCAAGAAATGCCCGTGGAAGAAGGAATTACGGTCTTGTAGTAGCTGAGTTTGGTGAAATTTATAATGCTGACATAACAAGGTGTTGACATTGACCCATACTTATTCCCCTTGTAATCGCCTTCTCTTTGAAGTGACTCAATATGTATCACGTTTGTATTGCAAATATCACACCTGTAGTTTGTACACAAATGCTTGAGAGATTTATAGACCTTATTATATTTAATTCTCTAAATTATATTTGTATTTCAATTAAATTAGAACTTTGTGTCATCTTAGCAAGATTATTAGATGTATTAGTAATACTTCACATTTAGTAGAATTTCCTTTGACATTAAGGCACCATTCTTTATGTCCTAATTTAATCTCTTGAGTACATTTCAGACAGTTCATTTGCTGTCTTTTTTCTCAGGTTTTTTTTCATTTTAATTTCTGCCATCTTACACTCACATTGTAAAATAATTCCAATAGTATTGTCAGAATGTAGAAGCTGCATTTAATTAAAGGAATACTTAACAGTTTTTTGATATTTCTCTGACAATTATACATCAGTGATGTAAAGTGTACCCCCTGTAATGTGCATAAATATTTCTACCATTCTTTTGTGGAAAACAAGGAAATAAGGCAAAAATAATTATTTTCAGGAAACTACAAAATCTGAATTTGCAGACCTTGCAGAGGTCCAGAGCTTTGGTTACCCAGGTACTGCATATCATAAGGCTGTAAACAAATCCTCTGTTTACAGAAGAGGCAGGTGGTGAATGCTGTCAACAAGACTTTTTACACCTCCACGGGAATCCTAAGTTAGTAATTGCCCTAGTTCTTCGGCAAGTTGTAAATAGTAAGTATATGAGAAAACACATATGTGAAAAGTCAAGAAAAGAGGAACAAGAAAACCGCAGATATGTAAAAAATAAATCTTTCAGATATCAACAGGTTTAGGGGCTATTTCATTCTACATGTTTTTTATAGTTACAGTAAAATTACTGAAAGAGTGCGATAAGTTTGCTGCATCAGAAGTCTTAATTTGAAAAACCTTCCATCAACTGTACTACTGGCTTCACGGCCTCGGGAGGTTGTCTGCTGACAGTGTGATTCTGGAAACCAGAAACTGACTGCTGCCCTTCAGGTCCGATCTCATATGCCCCATAGTAGCTGGGATGGGGGAACCTGTGGGAAGAATACACTGCTGTCACTCGACAGTGATCTTTCTGGCTAACTAAAGAGAAGCACTGATGAGCTCTGAAAGGAACCCTGTCATCCCCCATCAAACAGAACAATGTTACGTATTACATGAGACCTGAGGAAAGGCTTTTAAATGGAAGAAAGAAAAATCAAAGGTGGACAAGTAAAGCCCCCACAGGGTTAATGGGATGATTCCAGCAGAGGCAGATAAATGGATGCTAAACATGGTGCTGTTTTTTCCCTAGCTTCCACATCAAAGTTTTCATATGTGTCACAGAGATTTATACAACTGAAATTAACACTGCTGGTGGCATAACAGCAGAGACTTCCAAATTTATTCTTGCTTTGGGAAATAAAATATGTATCAGTCTCTAGGGTGGGGCTCTTGTTATATTGGGTGTTAAATGACCATCTAATGGAAATGAAAGAACCTTCCTGCAGAACTTCAGATTAAAGGGTGCATGAAAACAAACATAGAATAATTAAAGTACTTCCCCAGGGTGAAACAATTCCTCAGTACCATTAGCGGAAACAGAAACCATGCCTCCTGTCAAACTATACTGGCCCTGTGGTATCATGCATTCTAAATATGGGAAGTATAAGAAGTAGAAATTTTCATTCTCAAATTATTAGGCTTTTTTTTTCCTAATTTTCAGAGTTACAGAATAAATTGTATCCCCCCTCTTCAAAAATGCAGAATTATCTTCTGTTTTGTATTACCTAGTGGAGTGTCGTGGCCCTCTAGGCTTCATTCCTGTTACAATTACCATTAACTATCAACATGAATAGACGGGACAAGACTACACTTAGTGTAGAAGAAAACGAGGACTGTTTGTGATATTAGCACTGCAGCTCTGTTAAAATAAGTAAACCGTCATCATATTAGTGAGCAAAATGAATAGACAGTCATGTACCTTCTTGCTATAAGTAGTCTTGAAGATACATGTTAACTGATTTTAAAAATAACAAGGCTAAAAAAATAGCAGTTTACTCAGATGAGCAAGCCAGCACCACATGGCTTGAGCCACATGCTGCAGTATACCTCAGTGCTAAGAGAGCTGAGTTGCTCCTACTATAGATCTCCATTTCTGCTCAAAGCATTTAACTGAAGGAAACACCACAAATCATGAAAGGCCTGTTCCTTATTATTCTCACCTACCTTCTTTGAGGTTCCTACCATTTTTGAGTCAGAGTGAAGACCAATGGCACAACTTATAGAATGAGAAACTATCCCTGTCTAAGAGATTAAAAACTGGATAAAAGCTCGTGAAACATAAAACTTAGGGCACTTGTCTCCATTCATCTTGCATTTCTGCATGAATGTTGGAGGAATGAGGGTAGAGGATTGAAGATAGTGGGAGTAAAAAAATTCTGCCCTGGGTTAATTTATGACTAGGGTTTGTACGTTTGCTAGTTTTTCAAAGCACTACCAGCTTGCCCAAGAGGCTCAAATGGTCAAGACAGCTTGTGTCATAGAGTCATGGGAACCCAGAATGTGCTGACTTCGAAGGAACCCATCAGGATCATTGAGTCCTACTCCTGGCCCTGTGTAGGACATCCCAAGAGTCACACCATGTGCCTGAGACTGTTGTCCAAACACTTTTTGAACTAAGACGGGTTTGGTGCTGTATAGTCAATAGGGAACAGTAGACTTAAAGAATTAGTGAGATCTGGCTCCTCAGCCTATATGACAAAATACCTATTTACCTTACCTAACTTGAAAATTGTCTAAAGCATAATTTAAGCTCACACTTCTGGAATTACTGAAAATTTAACTTTTCCACCCAGCTTGTCTAGGTGCTGCTTCTACTAAAAATCTTGCCAGGAGTCTTTAGTTACAGTTTTAAGACCTTCCTCCCCATTATTGTTGGTACCATATTATTTTGTTTTCTCTAATACAGATGTTTCTGATTAAAAACAAGTTTTGTAAACCAGTCATCCTAGTTATTAAAATCTACACTGCACTGCAAAAGGCTGTATTTGATTTATATATGTAGGGTAGATATGTTCGGTACATCCTCTAATATTCTTATTGAAGCTGAGCATTTTCCCCATTAGAGTTGCCTTCAACAGACTCATTAAAAACCATTTTAAAACCAGCAACTGATAATTTTTTATGTGGAAAAAAAACTTTTGAAAACATAGAATTCTAATTGTTGGTTTAATCTAATTTTTCATCTGGTAAAATAATCATTCATAATTTTATGAACACCAAAGACCCAAGGTGTTTTCTCAGCCTCCATGAAATTCTTGATTTTGTTTTTATGAAATACAGAAAAGTTATAGAAAAGTTTGCTACAAAGGCTGTTCAGCCTTTTGTTTTCTTTCTATTTCCATCACCACAACACCTCTATTTTGCCCTTCAACATAAAAAGCTGTTTAATTTCCATCCCTGCACTGAAAAGTCCAACTGGAAAAGATTTTTATAAATTCTTGTGCTTAATCTTTTTTTTTCCTTCAATTTAAAATCAGAGATTTAAAAAAGTACAACTAGTGAAGTCACCATGAATTATTTAAATATGAATAAACCCCATTTTTCTCACATTTCGCTGATATGTAGAAGGTATGTGCCATCTTTAAACAACTGAGAGATCAAAAGTGTTGCTTGTCACTGTCAAGGGTGTAAAGAGTTGTAAATGTACACAAGTTTGAAGTCTGCAAAGAACTTCTGTGGAAGCCTACAGAGCATGCACTAGCCAAAGTCTTCTATTTAACAGCCTCTGGTATTGTTTTTATGTATATAAACTCACTATTAGCTACATGTTTTGCCATTATTTCTCAGAAAAACAGACGAAACATCAAGGCTTGTGCAAGACAAGGAGGTGATCCGAGACAACCACCACAGCCTCACTTGTGGACAAATCATCCCCACCCACAGGGGCTGGTGTTGGAACTAGATGGTCTTTAAGGTGCCTTCCAACACATGCCGTTCTATGATTCATGAAACTAAAGACAAAGGATTTGTTTGATAAGGAAAAATGATGGAGACAGGCTCTTTAAAGTATAGTATAAATTATATATAGTATATAATACATATATATAGTGTATCTATATAGTATAATAGTATAGTATAAATTATACGGTGGCTCTGGAAGTGCTTTGATATTAAAATGTTTCTCAGTCACTTCNTAGCTACATGTTTTGCCATTATTTCTCAGAAAAACAGACGAAACATCAAGGCTTGTGCAAGACAAGGAGGTGATCCGAGACAACCACCACAGCCTCACTTGTGGACAAATCATCCCCACCCACAGGGGCTGGTGTTGGAACTAGATGGTCTTTAAGGTGCCTTCCAACACATGCCGTTCTATGATTCATGAAACTAAAGACAAAGGATTTGTTTGATAAGGAAAAATGATGGAGACAGGCTCTTTAAAGTATAGTATAAATTATATATAGTATATAATACATATATATAGTGTATCTATATAGTATAATAGTATAGTATAAATTATACGGTGGCTCTGGAAGTGCTTTGATATTAAAATGTTTCTCAGTCACTTCCGCAATGTAGAAGAGAGTGATCCTTTTATGAGATTGAGTATCAACAAAAAGTGCATGGGATTAAGGGATGGGACTACCATAAGAACTTTTCTAAGGTATTTTTCTTCACCTATTAAGCAACTGGGTAAAAATGCTGCATAAGCAGTGCCCTTAGTGTTCAGCTGTCCTGAAGTTAGACCACTTTTATCTCATATGGTAGAGGTCCTTGCATGAGAACCTGACATCATGCTTTCTGTCCCTGTCAGCCACCACCATCAGGCCCCAAGATTCAGGAGGAGTATTTTTAGTAGAAGTGTCAGGAAAACCAGGAGATCTGGAAAGGTCTGATATCTTTTTGGTAGTGAGGTACAGAGCTACTGCCCTGACAACTGTAATGGGATGGTCAGTCATCTTTTGCCAGCTATTCGGACAAGAGGGTACTCAGGACTTAAAAAGCAACAGAGGACTATACAATTGGAAGATGAGTAAATGCAGATCAGTAAGACAGCCTGATCTTCTACCGAAACTCAGGCCAGACAATTCAATAGCTTTAGCAACATTAGCTCTTTTCCTGTAAACAATCCCCTAGGTTTAAATGGATCTCCTCAGACCATCTTACAGAAGCAAAGCAGAACCTGGCACAGGAGAGAATTTCTTTTAAATCTCCACTTTATTGCTAAATTCTTTTCTTCTTGGAGTATGTTAACACCATAGGACTACGTTTATATTAAAAGAAACTTTATGCCATGATGGAACTGTGAAAACAAACTTCAAAGGCATATCCTTAATGTTGAAAATGTTCGCAATGGATGGACTGCTCTTCTCTCTTTCTAATAAACAAGTCTGAAACTGCTTTGAGTTGTGAAAAGAGATAGATTTCACATTGTAAAAAACCACTGAAATTATGAAGACAAGTGCTAGAGAAGATGTTTGGCAATTTCATTAGCATTTTCTTGCGGAAGGAGAATAGGATGTCCTGGCACAAAATGGAATCTTAGAAACATTTCACAAAATACTTATTTTTTAAGTTTTCCTAATACAGATGAAATCTGAGTTTATGAGAGAAATTAATACCTTAAACAATGAGATTTTTCCCCACTGTATATGATCCATAATACTTAGAAATTAAACTAAAACAAGAACAACTTATCAGCAATCATTCAAGAAAAGGAATTAGCACAAGGTAGCAGCTCTGAAAAAAGAAATCAAAGCCCCACTGGAAACACAGGGCAGGAAGTCTTGGGCCACTTGAAAAAAAATCAAAGGCAGAATTACGATTGACTTCTGCTGGATCAGAATTTCACTCAGCATGAACTTAGAGTAAAGAAAACTAAGTTATATATATGATAGCCAGGCCAAGACCCTGTAATTTACCCTTGTGAAAGTGCCATGCCACTGATGCATTAGCATACGTACAGTGCAAATTCCATTTGTATTTTAGTTAACGTAGATAGTCGCAGATCCCTCCATAAATTACATGAATAGTGAAATTGAAGGCAAGTGCAACTAAAGGTAGAACTGTAGCAAAACGTTTGATCCATGACTGCATGAATAATTTCTGCAGTCAAGGTTTGTTCCTGTAGGACACAAACAGGTTATGCTCACACAGATCTTAGCATAAATTCTGTGTTATCCAAAGAAGTGCAGAACTGCTGTACACATGTGGTATTTCCATAATGCTGAACTGAAGAGTTTCATCTTCCTTTGTTTGTATTTATAGTCTAAATAGTAAGAGACAACTCAAAGTCCATCATTATTGTGGACAATCTTGAGTGCACTTCCACGGCAGGAGAAGTGGAGGCAGACCACTTAGAAGCCCAGTGCTCAGAAAAGAAGATGGAACTGCTCAGTTTTGCCATCCAAAAGGAGATCTCCTCTTTGAGGAAGATCTCCCTAATGAGAAGGATCTCCACCAGTCTTGAAAGTGTTCTTAAGATAACCCACAAAAGTTACTAGTTTTGTAAGAACAAGTGGTAAAACTGGGTAACATCTTAACCTAAGATCTCCACTGGAGCAACTGTGATTCCTATTCGAGAAAAAACTATTTTCACAGGGCTGGAAAAAATGTAAGGGTATAAAAAAGCCTTAGGCATAAAAAAAGTATTTTAACATGGAACTATCTTAGCATTCATTAACACCAAATCTGCGAAATCATAGCATATATTTGCTATGTTGCACAGAAATCCACCATCTATGTAAAAATCCACTCCATATATAGAATGGGGTTTGAACATACTGTTGTATAAATAAACCTATTAATGGAACATGTTTCCTACAAGTTTAAATACTATGACCAATAAGCAAGTGAAGAAGAATCTAACTAATAAAAATGTGCCAATTAACTTCTTTTCGCCTCCTACATTTTGCCAGATTTTACCTACATTTTATCTGCTTGCAGAGCTGTATTGCAAATATTTTCTGTGTGAATAGTTGCAAATTTTCAGGATTTTCAGGCTGAGATGCTTTGGCTAAGAACTGTTGGCAGGGGTAGGCTTGGCTTTGGATCTCATGAGCTATACCATGCAGGCTGCTGCTTTAGTATATATCCTAAGTTCTGAGGCTTTCTCTTTTCTCCACAGATCTGCCTATCCAGCTCTCTAATATTTGCTTCTCTAGTGTAAATACATCATGTAAGCACACACTGTGTTAGCCTGTGAATTTATTAACTGCATTATGGAGGAAAAATCAGAAAGAGGGGGTTTTAAAAACAAAATCACCATGAAGTGCCCACATCTATTAGAGAGACGCACATGGTGAACATTCCACTGTATTCCAATACGAGTGTTACATCTTGAAAACAATCACACTAATAGGAAACCCCATTAAAATATTTTCCCACCACCCAACCCTCCAGCCGGAGACTGTTTCAGACAATGGTTTCACTTTTTAGTAATTATATTCTTAGCAGTCCCATTGTTCTAAACTAGTCCCACAGATATCTAATTTTTAGTAGGATAACACAGACTATTATAACATATCAGAATTTTTAACCAGAAAATTTCCCTCCAACTTTACAGACTTAAGGGCGCTATGTCACCATATGTGGTTTCTTGCATATTTCTGACTACTGTATTCTAGAACTAAACAAACTTTGTCACACCAGCCTTAGCCATGACAGATTTCCACTGCCTGGGGGTGTTTATGGACAAGAAATAAGCAGTCTGTTTTAACTCATCAGAAAGTGGGCCTAATGAATAGGCTTAAAGCCTCATCTGTTTACTAGTATTTTATTATTTGTTAAACTGTCTCATGGTCAGCGCCGTCCTCACCACTGTACTTAGCTAATGGCCTATCAACATTTCCACTAGAAACTCTTCTTGAGAAGTCAGAGGCTTAGCTGAAAATTTACAATAGTGGTGCCGACGTAGAATACTATTTCCCAGATGTGGTTTGAATATTTTATTAGAATTTTAATATGAATGCATGTATATGAAAGCTAGTGAGGAATGTTAATGGTCTTATTTAAACCAGACAGTCATTGTACAAGTTTCAGCTGCCTATGATTTAGCTGGTGCACCTTGGGCTTCTGGGGAAACTTGTATTATTTCAGTTTCCACATTCTTTGAAATAGTGAGGTGCCTTAAATCAAAAAGCAGGGTTCTGCTATCTGCTTGAAACTGGGCCCAAGTACGCTCGCAACATTCATGAACACTGTGATGGGCCAGCTCGGACAGCACTGCCAAATTTGCAGCCGTTGGGGACTTCCTGATGTTTGTTAGTCCTATTCCAGTGTCATGCGGTGTGCAATATGAGCTGCTTCTTGCTGAGTGCAAACTCCAAAGTGGCGTCATGAGCCCTCTGGGGAACACAGACCTCATCCTTTTTATTAAGGACCTGGCTGGGACCCATCACACATTCTGCCCACTTCTTATTTAAGAAGAAATATCTATGTGCTCTTTCCTTGCCTCTTTCTTTAAAAATTAAGTACTGTCATCATTTCTGAATACTTTCCTCCAACTACCAAAACCAGAGCCTGTCAGGAAATTTCTTCAACCTTTAAAGGTGCAGAAATATTTAGGAAAATAATGAACTGCAGCCACAGTGGTCCAGTCTGACTGGAGGACTGTACAGGCCTATAACAGCACATTCATCACAAAGCAGAGGCAGCTCACACTAACAGGACCCTTTGACGTCCCTTCCCCAGGTTAATCTGCATCTACTGCATTTTTAGTATGAGCAAATGGTCTTGAAACTACTGGTTTTCATGAAGCTGCTGGAAAAGCAGCTGTCCTAGGGCTGCCATGACCTTTTCCCCAAACGTGCCCCTGACACAATCCAAGCATGAGCTACCATGGATCCAGCAAAGGGCAACGTGGCTCATGAAGGGTCTAGAAAATGCGTGTTATGAGGAGCAGCTGAGGGAGCTGGATTTGTTTAGTCTCAAGAAGAGAAAGCTCAGAGGGAACTTCATTGCCCTCTAGAATTCTCTGAAAGGAGGTTGCAGTGAGGTGGAGGCTGGTCTTTCCTGCTGTGTCTGCAGCCAGAGGACCAGAAAGAATGGCCTTAGACAGGGGAGGTTCAGATTAGATATCAGAAACTAAATTTTCATTGTTAGGCACTGGAATAGGTTGCCCACCTGAAGATGCTTTAGAGGTGTCTGGGTCTGTCTGTGGCTGATGTGCTTTAGTGGTTTTGGGGTTACAGTGGCAGTGCTGGGTTGACATTTGGACTGGATGATCTTAAAGGTCTCTTTTAACTTTGATGATTCGATGATTCTATGATTTGGGTAATTCTCAATATGTGGCTTTTGCTGATGTGAGGATTGCAAAATGAGTCGTTCATTTCATTCCTCATTCAACTAGGAAAACCATGGCTCAGTAAAACAGCGTTCCTATAAAAGGTGCAGTGATACCTCAAACCTCTTTTCTTTGGAAAACAGTAGCATTAGTAAGGCCACTGCTTAATGTTACAATGTTTGAGCCCTGATTCTGGTTCCAAGATCAAAGAGATGACAAAAGCTTAGGCATGAGTAAGGTAGCACCAGGTGATGTGAGGAACAAGCTTCACGTGGGGATTCTTCAGGTATTCCTTGTCACATCAAATAAAAGGGAGGACTCATGATGCTCTTTTGGAATTTACCTTTATCAAGACCCCTTTAAGTACAGGGTCTCATCTAGGCAGCGTGTCTCTACTATGGCACAGCCTTTAATCTTTTGCCATGGTCCTATTTCCCAAGTGCAAATAGGAAGCAAATCATAGCTGAAAGCTAGACAGGAATGTCAGGAACATGGGTCTTGAAGCTGGAGGGATTCTCTCATTTTACTCCGTGACTACATGATATACAGATGATTCAGAAAGAAGAAGCTGTTATACAGCCCAACAAAAAAAAATCTGTATTGGAAGGAAACTAAAAGAAATGAAAGAAAAAGAGGGTCAGTTTAAAAGGCTAACTGAATATAAATATCATGTTTATAAAACAAAATAGCTGCTGAGTTAGACCGTCAACTTTAGCTCTCAGAAGATGAGAGGAGTTGAAGTGCTCCATTATGCCAGGCTTGCTTGGACACCTTTGCTGTTTGAGGCAGCCACAGAGGAGCAGTTGCATTCTTACCCTGAGAGCAGGGCGACCACATGCTCTCTGTGAGACTCTTGCGCAATACTCCAACAGCAAGCGTTGGGACCCCATCCGAGTTATGGGCCCACATTTTGTAATCCTGGTTCACAGGCTATAAATAAACATGTAATTTATCCCTCTTCACAGAACAAACTAGATGCCTTCTGGTGTCAGCTTGAAGTTAGGAATAAGTTTCTCATTTTCTTCTCAAATATTCAAGGGTACTTGACCAATTTTAGTTAGTAAGGGCAACACCATTTATTTCTTTACTAATAAATGAATAATGGAGTTAAATAATGATTTCACAGGCTCTTTTGCAATACTTTTCTAATCTTTATCTTTTCTTATTCATAAATTCAAGATATTAATTCCTATTTAGTTGTGGCTTTTTGGCCCTCCTGATTACTTGCTTTTCCAGTCTTAGAACTTTTATGTTGTCCTTGACTTCATGCAAGACATTTTCTGCAAGAGCCTTGCACTTTGGCATAGCCTGAACTAGTTGGAAACAGATGTCCTTGGAGGTGCACATCAGAAAATCCAATTGGTTTTAAGCATTTGTGGAGACCATTGGTGGTGTGCTTCATGTTGTTGATGTTCAGTGATGTCTGGTGATGTTCAGAGTAAAGAGAAGTTTTAGATACCTACTGCATGTGATAGGAAAAATTATTAGGAAGAATAAATGTGTAAAATTTAAACCCATCCAAGTTGAAACCCACATATTTTATATGTAAGGGATGTTTGTCCCTGGAACAAACTCCCTGGGGAAATAAAACCTGCGCCATCTCTTTGTATCTTTCCAAACAGGTCTCAATGCTATAGTGAAATGCATTATTCTGCTCATGAATTACAGATACATGTGATTATATAATTTATGTCCTTTTGGGGTCATCAACCATCATTTTCCCTTTTAGATTTAAAGTCTATAAATCTTACACATTTGTGATAATATGGATGATGATAATAATAATAATTTGATGTTTTAGTGAATGGTTAGATTCCTGTGAAAATGAAAAATTTAATACTGCTGAGGGGTTTTGTTATGTTTTGTTTTGTTTCATTTTATTTGAGGCACCACTTTATCTTATTAAACTGTTTAAGTAAAATAAATACGGTGCCTTTTTAAATGCTTTTATGTTAGTTACTCAGCTAGCATTTCTCCACAACTTTCTACGTAGACTGAGCATAATTTAGATTGAAATGATAGCCAATTACTGGGTATAGGATATATCAACTCTTGCTATAGAGGAGGGAAGACTTTGCATCTGGGTTTGTACCACGTAGATTTTGGACATGCAGTGCAATGACAGTGAAATACTGGTGGGAGTTGCAATGTAAAGTGAAGTTCTGAGCCCAAACAGAGTTCTCAGCGATCAGAGAATGTTCTAAAGAAGATTTTTATGGCAGATCTGAAAATTAATCCCCAACACAATACCTCTCGGGGGCCAAGGCAATCATAAAATAGGAAGAAAATGGAGTGTTCTTCTCCTTTTACAAAAAGGGAGCAGAAACACTGGGAGCCTTGTCTCAGGATATATGGGAATTCAGTGGTGAGCTTTGAGCAGAATCCACTCCATGCCTTAACAACAACCCTGTTAACCAACATTATTGCTACTCCTCCTGTTATTGCAAACAATTATAGCAGGTCTGGAAAGAAAAGTAAGGGAAAACAAACAATCAAGTTTATCAGTCTGTTTTATTTTATCTATTTCAGTATAATTGCTACTACAACATACATACTCTGAGCAGTATATAAAATGTTTTAATGACCAGGACAGAGGGTTACTAGCTAAAGGAGAGTTAAGTGGTTACCTCCTAAGCCGTCTGTTGCACATTTACATCTGGAGGGAAATTGTACTCTAAAGGCTAAGCCTGCAAAGGGCTCCTTGGCAACACAGGGTGGTGCTCTGCCTAATCTCAAGCATCCTAGGGCCAAAGCATAAAAGAAACTTTGGCCTTGTAATTCTTTCCACGGCGGTGCCCACCTGCCTCAGTGCCTGGAGGAATTCACAGCAGGTGGCACAATGAGCAGGGACCATGGTGTGTCATAGGTGTCAGTACTTTCCAGGGCACGGATGCTCAACCCTGGCTGCAGGGCAGCAGGATTGGTGGTCTCCCCTCCTGGAGTGAGCTACCTGGAAAAGGTATCTCCTCTTTCTTTGTTCAGCAGCCAAGAATTAGTTGTTTAATCCTTCCTGAAGGCTTCACAGGAGGAGCTGATGCTACTCCCTATGTTTCAGGAATCCCGTAATCTGGAAATATACTGGAAAGAGCAAGAAATGGGATGTTTGCCCTTAGAGCTGTGCTTGTGTTAGAGGTTCTTTTTTACATCTGTTGCTGTTACTGGTGAGGCGCCCCCAAAGGCTTTGCACAGTCACGTTCAGAGGCTGTGTGCAGCAGAATCTGCAAACTTGACAAAACACATATGCAAAGGAGGTCCACAATGTGCGACGTTTAGCACACCAGAAGCTGCTCTGGTATTTCAGAATGTGCTTTAACCCTTCTGCAGTGCAATAATTTGAGGCTGAAATCAAAATGCAACAAAGTGACAGTCCTGACGAAACATTTATACTGGGTGGATGGCTGTGAAGAGGAAGAGGAGAAGAGAACAAGGACCCAGAACTTGACGCCTAAGTATCTCTGTGAAACTTCACTATCTTGCTCCTTAATCAAGTACACACTGTAAAAATTATAGGTAAAATGAAGTGGAATATCTAAAGAGCCTTTTCCCTAGGTACAGTCTTAGAGCTGATGACTATCATGCATCTCATTTCTTCTTTCTCATTAGTCACCCAGTGGCTTCAGCACTTCCCACTCCGGGTTCAGTATCTTCTTTTTCATCCTCAAGAAAATCTAACAACAGCCAGTTTAGAGGCTACACTGGGAGAGAAGAATATATATTTTAATTTACTGGCCTGAATAAAGGAGAAGTTTGAGTACAATCAGACATGTTGGAAGGCCACCGAGATAAAAAAGGAAATCCTGGTTTCCAGTATTACTACTAGTGGTGGCTTCATTTGAAAGCCTGGAGTTGTTTTAAGAGGAGGGAATTCATATTCCAGGACAGACAGTAGCCTTGGGTATGAAAAAGTCATATAAAGGATAGGACCAAAGTTTCATAAATATTGAAACCACTACTAATGTCTTTGGTGATCACAGTTTTGGTGAGCTTGAATATTTAAGGGTATTAAAGAACTAGCTACCACAGCAAATTTCATTTGAGAACCCAGTGAGGCTACAACTAACTTGCAAATCCTATTGAGCTTCAAGAATGAGAAAATTAGCAATCTGCTTAGTCCTATAAAAATAAGTTTCTGAGCATATCCAACAGCAGATTTTTGGCTTTTTAGAAATTTTAAAATAAAGTATTTAAATGAGATTAGGCAAAAACTGAGAAGGAGGTTAAAAATGTCTCGGACAGACAGGTTCTTCATGGCTGTAGCTCTGAAATGGATCTATGATATCATCTATGAATTTCTCACATCCATGCTTGGACCTGAAAACTGGGCGTGTTTATATCTGAGTTTTTTAACTGAATGAAAATGGTACATTCCAAGCTCCCTTAGCCATTCCACATAACATGAGGAGAGTCTTGAATGCGTTAATTCTGTTTAGTAAATATTTAACCAGGTTTACTAGTGCTAGGTGTTGAAAAACCTGGATTCAAACACTATCACAAAGTTTCTTTAGAAACCCTAACAAGTAATGGAATCTTTTCATTGCCCATTTGTTTCTGAGGGTGTTTTTCTTCCAGCATTTAGTATCTAGTTAGTTTACACCAGAAGACCCTTGGTGAAGAAAGAGGAGCTGGAAATTCCATTATTTATTAAAAAAAATTTAAAATAATCCTTTCAAGTGTGCATGATTTTAGGGCATAGGGTTCCTAGAAGAACCGTTTGAATATGGTACAAATAGGAAAGCAGACCTATGTTTTGTGTCCTAAGGGTTAACTCTTTCTCAAGGGAAAACAAAAGGATGCAATGAAAGCAGGTAGAATTGCTATTGCTGTGCTGGGGAAACACAGAAAAGACTTCTCTTGATCCCAGCAATGGAAGAAATGCCCCTGGATCAGACAAGAAGGTAGGCATTGCTTTTCTCTCTTTCTTGAACTCTGAGGGAGCCAAACTGTCTGCTTACACAGGCAGGGAATTGCACAGAAGTGCCTGTCTTTGCTTCTTTAACCACATCTCATCTCAGGCTGGGAATACATACCCTAGGAAGCTCCTTGAGCTGCTTCCTTACTTACATCGAGGCTCTGCAGTATCCTAAATCAGCCAGAACCTGCGGGGTACAAGCTGGCCTTGAGTGTTGTATTTCAAATAACACACAACAGTATTCTGTCAGGAGGGACATCCTCCCTTCTGTAACTGTGTCATTCCTTCTGCTATTAATGGGAGCTGCTAAAGAGGGAGGATAAATCTCTGAAAACAGTGACTACAGTGTGACGCATGTCCTTACTTAAGCAGTTAGGCAAGTGCAGCCTGCTTTTTCTCTCTTCAAGGGCCACAGAACAGCTGAGGGACATTATTATTTCCCAGGGCCATCAGAAGTGAATTCGAAGGTTGGGCAAATATTTTCTTTTCACTCTGTACTTGTTTCACTACCCAACTCTGGTGAATTTTTAGTTCAATGTCTCCAAAAAACTCCTGCTATTACTGCTATTACAAGTTGCCAGTGATGTGAAGTCAAAATGTAAGCTTACAACAATGGAAGTTGTAAGCATCGTGGATTTTCGCCTGACATAAAAGAATACAATGGTTTTTAAATTTCAGAGAGCAAATGAGAAATTTTCAGAACTTTATATTTTTTTATCCCACAGGAAAATATTCAAGGGAATTGAAACTCTTCAGTTGGGACACCAGTTCAGTACAATATTTTGCAGATAACTCTGGTCCAAAACTTGATTTCCTAATCAAAACTACAGAGAAACTGAAGGATATGATGAGAAGAGAGTGATAGAAACCCCAGAATAGCAAAAAAAAAAACTTAATCAGGGACAGAGAAAGTTGTTGACTAAAGAGTCTGCTCAACTTCGTGTTTACTTTTTACAAAAACATGGATTGTTCCACATGGATAAACCTGTAATTGTCTCTTTTATGCATCTGAAGCATCAAAAACTGCAATGACAAGTCACTTTAGATTGGCTTTTCCTTTACCTCATATTATGAATAGAGCTTCAGAGAATCTTGAATTCATGACAGGAACATTTATGAAAACTTTACTAGTTTCATAGTATAAGAACCATGTTTCCTGCCCAACCCTATGGCAGGTGTTTAATTTTTAAATTGAAAATTTATTTCAGCATGAAAATCTGCAGTATGGCATTTTTTCCCAATATGAAACCCAAAGATTTCCTACCAAAAAAAAAAAAAAAAAAAAAAAAAAAAAAAAAAAAAAAAAGAAAGAAACAGGCAATGTGAGCCTTATCAGAAACCAGGACGGTCATAATTATGATTGTCAGGATCCTCAAAATTAATTACAATTTCAAGCTGTGACAGAGCCTAAAATAGCAAGAGCTGCTAGTGATCCAAAAATCACTCACAGCATGTCCAAGCTAGTATTTGGCAGAGAGCATATGCAACTTAAAAAAAGAACATAACCCTTTAGGCCCATGCAAGCAATTAAGTTTTTTGTGGAAATGTCAGGCCATAAGTATGAAAAGACTTTTCAATTGTTTTTGCACAATTTTCCTCTAATTAATGAGAACTGATTTTAATTTTTGCCCCTTCATTTTTCAAATAAGACCAGATGGGCTTAAGTTTGGAGGACAGCTGTTCTGTTCAAAACAAAATAAAGAAAAAAAAGGAGATGATTCTTGCCAAGTCAGACTCCATGATTCTTACAGTGAAGGGGTACAAGTAAATGCCAATCAGCTTAGCAGCATTGAGAGATACGTAAGGAACTTAGCCTGAGAGCTCTGCTGACGACGTAAAACAAGAAGACATTTCCAGAAGTGTCTGTCAAACAAAGTATAAAAATAATCAGAGGCTGTTGGCACAAGTTACTGTGACTCTAGTTGATGTTCAAGTGGATGAAATTTAACAGCACTTTGATAACTTTAATTTAATTGTTGCAGTGCTTCTTGCTAATGTTCTAAATGCAGTGATCAGTGAGGTAAAAATAAACGATATGACCATGCTTTATCAGAGCTACCTCAAAAAACTAATGGGGAAGATTTTTCTTTCATTTCACAAGCTGTTAAATCACTGCTGTCATATTAACCTGTGCTTTCTCTGCCACTCTCCACAGCCCTGTCTTTCATGTGAAAGACAGTGACTTATTCCTCCTCTGTCTCCATCTAGTTTTCCTAGACCTCTCAGCCTAAAACAACATGCTTTAAGTCTTAAGCATGATGACCCCAACACTGAATAACTACAAAATAGGTCAGTAGAATGCAAAGCAAATGTCACCTACTGAGTAGGCAAAACCACACATGTTGCTCCTGGAGTCTTGCCTTGGCTTGAATTCTCTAGAAGAATGCTAAGTCAGTCTCCTGACTTTCTAGGCTTCAGTATGTAAATTGAGATCAGTATTTATCCAAGCATTGGGGAATGAGGAGGTTGCACTAAATAGTAGTTGTTTAAAATCGTTGGGTAAGAGACTACTTATATAAACGCTATGACATCGACAATCCATTTATAAGAGGAAATGCATAAAACAATGTCTTTCAAACATTTTCAAGCAATTCTGCTAAAAAAAGAGCAAAAATGTAGGATCTTATTCAGATTTTTGGTGATGTATCGTCAAACGTTATTGTGTTATTCAGAGCTCTTTCTAGAATTTAGGTGAGTTATCTTGTTCACTTTGCCTCTGCTTTCCCTTACATCTGTGGTCTGTCTTATCTGCTTGAATTAAAAGCTCTTTGCAGCAAGGACTACTGCAATGTGTCTGTGGTACCTAATGAGTTAATCATATTTTGGCCTTGTTGGCTCTGCCTTAACACATAGTGCTAAAAATTAATCAATTTAGTGCTTAGATTTACAACTGCAGTTTGATGGAAAGTTAGAGTCCAGGAGACAAGTGATATCCTCTTACACTGGCAGAGCCTGCAGAAAAGTGTTCCTCTCAGTAGGTCAAAGCAAGAAAAAAAAAAAGAGTGAGGGAATGCATGTGATGTCAGTGCTCCTGCAATGTAAATCTGAGACAGAAGCATACATCTCCAAGAAACAAGTAATAAATGAGCACTAAGAATATCAAATAGGTCCTGTTGGTTCCATGTGTTGATTGCAGTCTTTGTGAACACAGCCTCTAAGTGTTAGCTTTCTCTTCAACTCCAATTGAATTTTGCTCCTTGTTCCCATTTTTTTCTATTACCTGGTGTATCTTTATTTTTATATATAAGAAAGCTGAATATTAAAAGCAATCCATGACACATATACCACTGTTTGGCTGATGACACAAAAGAAGGGCAATACTGAGTTATTGTTCAGATCACTACTAAAATTGCAAAAAGATGGGATCATCAGGATTCTCCCTGTAACATGGCAGCTGGAGAGGGTTATGCTTCAAGGCATCTTGTGAGACTGGAGTGTCAGGATGATGAACCTTTTAGTCCTGTGAGAACTAACCACAACAACATTCAGCACTCACATGGGCACAGAGAAGGATTTGATCTCAGAGGTTATTAATTTGCCCTAAAAATCCAAAGAAATACAAGTTCATAACAGCGATGAGAAGCTGGCCAGTTGAAGAAGCAAACTGGCTGTTGTCTTGAATGAAAGAATTGATGGCAGGGCTGTTTGAAATACCACAGCCAATGCAGTAGCACGGAGTAAAAGCATCACTTGTTCCTGTGGCAGACAGGTATAGCTGTGAGTGCTGTCTGGAGAGTCTTTTCATTCATGCTTACATTTAAAATGTACTAGTATAGGAGGCAGTAGCACAAATTGGGATTCCTTCCGCCAACTTCAGCACAAGGAGTTTGGATCTGCTCTGGAAAACATGTCTCACCAAATTCTTAAGAAGGTGTTAAAGCAACTGGCTGTGGAGTTTTTTGTAGTGGGCTGGTAAGGGTCAAATCTAGGGAAGAAAAGATTCAGTCTGCCTTCCTCCTTGGTTTGTCTGCAGGGCCTTCAAAGGAAGGATGCCCAAAAAAAAGTCCATTTCACGTGTATTGCTGAGAAGCAACTAGATGGCGACGACTTCCACTCCCTAACACCAGTCCAGCCTGAGTTTGACCCAGCAAGCCCAAACCAGAAATTGCTGTATCTCATTACCAAAACTCTGAACCATCCAACTCATTTGACTTCTCATTGTATAGACTATAAATAACTTGATTCCAGACATTGCCAGGTGATGCAACAGGGCTAAGGCCACCACAGAGGAGCATGTGCTCTAATCACAGCCTGTATGTGAAAGCTTGCTTTCAATTTGCATATCCAGTGGTTTACATGGAAAGTCACCTGCCAGAGGCGGTATTTTGCTGGCTTTTCGATGGATGTTGGCTGCTTTTTGACTAGGGAACTATGTTTCCCTCAGGCTTCAGAGGGAAAATATGGTATACCATCCCCAGGATTAGGAAAGCCAGGAGGCTAAGCAATAGCACACAAATGCCAAGGAGCTGACTGTGATGTAGTGATTAAGACTCCAGTGGAATTCCAAGGCCAAATCCCATGGATCTTGCTGCTGGCACACAGAGGAAGCTTTCCCTCTGGCTTCCTCTCTGCTCTCAACCACTTTAGCAGAGGCAGCACAGGCAGCAAGGTTGTGGGGCTGCCCTTGGCTCCCAGCCAGGACCTGCATACTGAGCCCTGGGCAGGAGGTGACCAGCCACAGAAGGCTTACTGAAGCCACTCCCAGCAGAACTAACATATTCTTCACCCTGAGCATTCACTCCCAGGAGAGCAGTGGTCTCGCTGCTTAGTGCATTTGTTTATTATCTTCTCGCTATTATCTTCAGCGTGTCCTGTGCTCCTGCTGTGGCAGCTGTACCAGTTTGTCTACTTTGCTCTGCTTATTATCTTCTCTGTAGTTATGGCTCAGGCAATGGTTGTTGGTGGGGAGATATCTCCCAAAGCCATCTTTCCTATTTGCAAAACCTGCAGTCTTTCCAAGGCACATTTCTTTGCAATTTCCTTCATAGCAAGCATACATCAAATTCGCCACCGTGGGGTTCGGTATCCTGTGCTCTCAGCGTGCAACAGAATGGCTTAGGACACTGCTTTCTTTGTTGAAATCAAGAATTGCATTTTATTTTGTATTATATTCATGCAGCAATGGAAACAAATGTTGCTGTAGTGGTTTGGATCATTTACATGAACACATCATTCCTGTGGAAGCTACGTAGGTGACCAATAAAGATAGAGGGATTCAGCAACCCAGTTAGTAATGGCTAAATTATAGCAATGGTCTACAGCTGTGTCTGCCTTCTGTCCCAGTAGTAAGGTACCTAGAGGACATAGAACTAAGATTAGAAGATGAGAAAAAAATCGTACAGACAATTAATACAGACACACTTCAAGTATTGCAGCATTAGCAGACCAAATCCTGCTTAGGAAGGCTTTTAACAATTATCAACAATTCTTTAGAAAAGAGCCACAGTTTACATGTGCAGTCAGTTGCTTTCTAATTGCTACAGCAGGCTACCACTGGGAAGAACAAAGGAAATATTTAGCACATCGTAAATTCTTCTGCAGCCCTGCCGAGTGGCTGGAGTTCAGATTACAAGTTTATAACCAACATTTGAGAGCAATTTCTCCTCCACTTTGAGAAAGTGGGTGGGGAAGCTGTTCGACACTTTCTTCAAATGCCTGAAGTAAAGTGTTCCTGAAAGAAATGCCGGTTCAAAATTCTCTTCCACTTGTCTTTTGATTCAGGTTTGCAATGTACTGTTATACATTTAAAAGCTTAAAAAAACCCCTTTGCTAAAAAACAGATGAAAGTGCCGTCCTTGTTCCTGTTGCTCTAACTATTAGCTTCCAACTTGAACGCTATTGCGGGTGATTTGCTGGAATCTTGTGAGCTGGTCAGTATTTGCTCCCACCAGAGCTTAGGGTCTCGCAAATGCTGCAGCGGAATGTGTGCTGGTAACTGGAGGGGAGGTATTAGTCTCCTTGAGTCGGTACTTAATCATGTCTGTGTCTCGTGAATGAGGTGTTGAGGCTCTGACAATTGTAAAGGTTTCATGATCTAGCAGAAAATAAGCTGGTGCCCTGGCCGAGACAACCCCCCCTTTAATTTGAGTGCTAGGTGAATTCAGATGTTGCTTAAGTTTCTCCTAGCTTCACAGGAATAGAATATTCTCCATTTAATGTTAGTAATGAGAAATATTACTGTCTACTCAGCAGCTGCCAGAACACAGAAGAGGTGTAAGCAAGGGTATCTGCTGTGTTACTCAGTTTGAAAAGGTTTCCGTGTTAACCCATAACTTTTCTGAACTTCTCTTTAAAGAAAAAATTGTCTTAGAACTTAAATCATGTTAGATGTTTGTCTACATCTACTTTGATATGCTTGCTTCTGGTTTGTTTTTGGGTTTTTTTTTTTGTAGTGGGGTTTGTCAATACTTCAGTATGTCAGCCAGCATTACAACCCATGTGTATTTGCTTCCCCCGTCCCCAGCTGACTTAAAAATGCATCGCACTTGGAGCTGAAAAATTCAGACTCCCACATGCCTGTAGCCAAATTAAAATATAATATAGAAAAATGAGGGATTAAGTGTAGTTCTTAAAAATCACTTTTCAGTGTTCTTCACAGTACTGAGCCTATGCCCTTTGCTACATGTAATATATCTACATGTAATGTATTTTTTACATTGCTGCCCCAACAAAAAGTTCGGTAAACATTCATGTATTCTATCTTAACAACTTCATAGTGATACATGAGAGACACTGCCGGGATCTCACTGAAAACAGAAAAATACAGTTGTTCGTCGGAAGTCCTCCACCTACCTCCGAGTACATAATTCTAAAATAATACTGTTTATGAAGCCTGCTCTCAGTCACAACTTTATGGGGATGTATCCTTACGTGAATGAGAGCCACTGACAGTCTAATCACACTCAGCTCTACAGAAGATACAGAAGAAGATAGAGAAGCCACTGGCTTAGTATGGTCTGGCACCATCATTATTACTCTATAAAAATTAAGTAAGATTAGGTAAACTTTTAAAAATAGTTTAATGGCAGGAGACTCAGCAAGCTTGTGTCATTAGAAGAAAAATCCCAGTACTTGGCCATTGCGGGGAGACTTAAATGCTTGAAGCAGTGGAATACAATGGAATGGCTGAGGTGCTCTGTAGAAGTCTGTTTCTATTTACGTCTTTCTATCATCAGCTTTGTGTTCTCCACCCCCACACACCTTACTCCTCTTCCAATGAATAAATGGGATATTTCACCCATGAATAACAATCTTCTTTCACTAACCTAAAAGTGCCACACAATGCCTTCACACCTGCAGCATTTACAAATTGCAGGTCCTGTGGTCACGAAAGGAACTTAATAAGCACTTCATAGCTAAGATGGCTGTAGGTTAGAAGCAAAATGTTTGGCTGAAACCTGAATTTTATCATTGCAAACCATGTAATTTCTCCAGCCTTTTCCTCCTACGGCCCACGGTCACGGCAAAACTATTTCCGTGACAGTAAAGCTATCTAGAGGGCATATTGTAAATGCATTTACTTTTATAGTTTGCTGCCAGTTTGGTAATCCCTGTTTAAAAGAAATTGCGGAAGTGATTTTAAAGGTTAAAGAAATATGCAGACTAAAGGACTGGACATGTAGGGGCTGCCCCCACCTTCTGCTGTTAAATGAAATGACAGATGAGTGAGACCTTATATCATGAACATAACGGGTACTTCAACAATTGATGTTATTGCCACTCTTTTTTCCATTCATGCTTCAGCAGACCTTTTTCTCTCCTTCTCTCTCTCCTCACCATTTACTGGTTTTGAAGCACTTGAGGCTCCAGTGGGAGACCCAATCCTGCAAGGACTTCATGTATGGGAAATAATGGGGTTTTACTATGTGTTATCATCATGATATCTACTTGCCTGAGTAAGGCAAGCAAGTTCAGACTGTGCTGATGACCTGATTTTGCTGGTCTTGTCAATCCTACCATTTTCATCTGAATTTAATGTAAAGCAAAGTATGAGTCTCATGGAAAACAAGATAACATTGGCTTCTTTCATTACATTCAAGGCGTGACACAGGACAGGAGCAGAATCACTCAAAGGCTCTTAGATCTCTGTTTCATTTTCTCAGATGACCCTAAATTTCTTATTAGTCTATTCCAGCCTTTGTAGCTGCGGCCATATTTTGCAGTATTGTAAGGAATACAGGTGAGGGGCAGGGACCCCTAGAGAGGAAAAGGTGGGCTGGATTAAGAGGTGTCAAACTCTCTTAAAGATTCTGTGTCTGTGTAGAACATCATTTCACATTACATATAGGAATTGGGGCCCAACAAAACTGAAACTGGGAAAAATGTGCACATAACAGGGGTGGCTCTGCAAGTGTGTGAATGTATGCATGGGCACACAAAATGGAAAATACATACAATAATTAATTGATAAAATATATATTCTTAAGTGTTTGGATTTATATCCATAGCCACACAATATTTAAGTCTGTGTAAAATGTACATTGCATTTGGAAAATAATCGCGTACTTGTGCTTCTTGGCACACTATCCCAGCTAACTACTGTAGGCACCAGCAGCCCTTGAGCTTTTCCTCCCAGGAGATGCGGTACAAAGCCAGTAATGGACATAAACCAGTCAGTTTGTGCAAAGAGATGAAGCACAGCCCACTGAGAGTTGCAAAAGACTTGTGCAGGAAGGGAGTTTACTCTCCTTTGGGCTCTAGCAGAGCTTGTGAAGGTGCATCTGCTGGTGAGAGTCTGGGAAAGTCTCACAGCTAGTTAGTGGGTCAGATGTTTTTATGTCACACGGGACTTTTTGAAGCATTGGATCTTAAGTGATCATGTGCTTTCAGAAGCTTGAAGTCACCACTCTCTGCATGTCAGCTCACTTTTGCTGTTGCCATTGCTCCAAAACAAAGCTCATATTAAACGCTCTGAGTCTTGGCATAACACAGATTCCCCAAACCACATTTATCCCATGACTAGTGATGAGCATGCAGTTCTATTGTTAGAAGCAAACCACTTCAAAACACCAAAACATAAGTTTTACACATATTTTCAACCCTGTTCTGTGTGAACAGCAAATATTTTTTTTAATTTATTTTTTTAAAGTTTTTAAGATCTCCACAGTGAAATCTTGGTTAGTTTTTGTCTTAGAGTTGAGTATCTTTTACGTAAGTGTGTTTTGACATCAGTTCTTTTTCTTGCCAGGCCTAGGAGTTCTGGGTGCAATGTGCTCCCTGAATTAATTATAATGTCACTAACACCTAAAACCAGGCATTTTTCTATCCTGATTTAGGTGTTAATGACATCATCATCTGCTACAGTGGAAACAAACACCTAAGATTTAAGCCTTGGTATGTAAATCGAGGAGTAGCTGGGTTTTGAAATACTTTGCTTTAAAATGTAGTATTTAGTCTAGACACAGATTCTGTTAATAATTTGGGATCACAAATGTTCTGTGTACAGTGGAATTGCTGCTAACCTTTAAGAAAAATGGAAAAAATATTCGAGGTTATAAAATGTTTTTACGTACCTGAAAACAAGAACTGCTCCTCAAATAAAGAGGAGCGTAGTTAATTGACTCATAGGGCAGAGTAACCTGATCTGCTTTATTAAAGTTTCTCAAGGAAATATGAATCAAAATCACCTGAAAATCTTTAAAATTTGTAACTGTGGCCTCTGAAGCAAATGGAGCTATGGCAAGAGAAAAAGCGTGAAAAAGAGTAACTGGGTTCTATGTCATAAAATCATGCTTCCAAAATACTCAGGTAAAGTTTAACCCAATCTTCCACCTTGATCTGGGTGACCATAGCAGCTTTGGAAATATCCTAAACTGGTTTTAAAAACCATCATATTAACAATGATGCAACTTGTCAAATTTATGCATAAAATTAAAGCTATATGTTTGGCACAATTTTTTACAAATTTTTTTTACAAAAAAACTTCAGTCATTTTCAGTTCATCTGCCTGCAAGGCACAATCCAGTAGCCACTGATCCAAATAAAAACCTCAAAACAACTAGCTGATGCCAGTTCAAGAGAAGACCATCTCTTCAGCTCTTGTTGCCAACGGAGCGAGTAACCTCCTTCAGAATCAGGATTCTAGAGCTGGAAAGCATCTGGTTTCATCAGGGAAAGCAAAACTGTAGAACCCAAACACTTTTCATTCTCAAACAACCTAAACGAGATTATCGTAGTTCAAGTGAAAAAATATGGGCTTTCATTTCATGTGAAGAGCTATTATGTCTTCTTTGATCACAGATTTCTGGAAGTGTTTTTAGGGAGATTAAAGGCAATTTCATCATTTACAGTAGAACACACGGTGAATTATGTACTGTCCTCACATGGATGCTGCTGTTGCCTATCTCTTGGTCCCTCTGCTCAGTCTGCTAACTTATCCAAGAATTTAATGTAATATACATACACAAACCTCTCTCAGGATGGAAGCCAGCAACCTGATGAATAAAGAGTCAGGAAGTGGGAAATGGGAGTAAAAATCCTCTGAGATATAGCCAGGAAGTGAACCTTGGTCACACATCTCTTTAGTCAGAGCTCAGACCACAGTATTATGGCATAAAGGGAGCATAAGAGTGGTTAGAATCCTCCTCCAGCTATTCTAAAGAACTTCAGAAAGTGCTAGTATGTTTTATGGGTAACTGTTCCTTACTGCTGTGTTTTAGGGGTGACTTTGTGCAATGTTTTTTAATGAGCCCCTCAAGGAATTTAGCAGAGAGAGTTCCTGGATGCCAGGCAGCTTGAAGTGTGAAGGTGGAAGTGAGCAGCTCAGCTTTGTTTATTAAAAATGAGACATTTTCTGCATATACATAGAAGAAATGTTTTCAAGTTGCTTAAGCATCTTTTAAGTTACCAGCTATGATGCCCCAAGAACTAACTCAGAGAGTTTGCAGAATCCCAGTGTAGCATGCAGTTCTCTGCATTTTTGCCTAAGTCCCTGTTTAAGTCTCCAAGCCCTTATGTGGATAAGCAGATTGACAAAACACCAGTGGTTGAACACAAACCTCTTTTTGATAGTGCTTATTTTACCTTGGTGTGAAGTGACACCTACTGTCCTTCTATATTTGTATTATTATCTGGAATTTATTTGTGGTGGGTTTATTTTTGTCTAGCGGTGGAGCCTACAATTGTGCAGAAGCATTTTGAAAATAAAAAAATAAGGACAAGATCGTCTCAAAAACATCTGTGTACGTTAGGCGTTAGTATTACTATTGTTCTTGGATATCCTCACAGCAACTGCATGCCTTAAAGGTTCTGGAAATTGATTGATTGTTCCCAAACTACTACATAGTTTTAGTTGATTAACCACATATATTTTTTGCCAATATGTCTGGCTACCTTTTAGAAGTTACTGCATTGCTGGCCATATTACAGAAACAGATTTTTTAGGGATTGGAATCAGATTTGGCAGTAAAGGGTTCAGTTGCAAATTCATAGGTGATCTTAAAATTTCATTTGACATAAAAGAAAACTCTTTGCAATGGAAAAATAAAAGCCTGGATTCTATTTAAAATGACATCTCCACTAGCAAC